>JASDQU010586076.1:24769-47626 GCA_032191745.1 Picea mariana | reverse complement strand
ATGTAAAGAATGTAACTATTACTTATCATATAAAGAAAAAAGAGGTTTTTACCCTGTATGGGTTTCCTCGGGAAATATATGTCTCTGTGTTTCTCATATATGTGACTGATGCTAAATGTGTCAACGTTTATTTCCCTGCATGATTGTCATCATCATTGAGTTCGTTTTAAATTTTTTAAAAGAAGCATAATTGTTTAAGCACGGTAACAACTGATTCACCCCCCCTCTCAGTTGTCCAACAAAGTCCACAACACAAGAGATACGATGATCCAACCGGTGAATATATACTAAACGCTCCATCATCGTGTTCAACATGACCATATACAAGTCCATACATCAATACACAACAAGACATCCATAAACAATGATTAAATGTTAAGTATAGATAACATAAGCAATTACACAAGAGAGAAACTATGGATTCATGCGCATTATGACAAAATTCTAGATATTGAATAATCTTCTTCTAAATTATCATCATCTCAATATTATTTTACAAAAAATACAACTCTCATACAATATCTTACGCAACAAAGTCTATCCCCAGATACACGTTACAGACTCTTAAGCTTCTGCACAAACACAATGCCATACAAAAATTCTTTACAATAGCCTTGCTAGATAGACTCAATAACAATCATAATACTAGTAACAATGATAAACATCATTAGAGTAACCCTTTTCCCATTGCATAACTCCATATTTATATTGTTCCCTTGGTCTCTTATTGGCTTCTTGATTCCATTATCTTTTCGGCATTGATCCTTGATTCCGCTATCTTTCCAGCTTTCTCTTTGCATGCACCTGAATCTCTTTTAATTTTCCACTAATTGTCCAACTAGTGCATGATATATTTTCACTGCTGGTGCCCCTTTTAGTTAGCTTTCTGCTCATTTAACTACTTTTTTCCACTTCGACTCTTTTGCTGACATGCTACGCTTTCTGTAAAACTTTGGATTTTCTACAAAAATAGGCATCCATGAAAAATGGAGGGCCCAACACAAAAGCTAGGCTTTCTTGAAGCAATCATATTGGATTCGATTTCCACAACATCATATTTCTTATCAGTTAAGGCATTATACCTTCTCTCCCTAACAAATAAGGGAAAATATGGATCAAAGGATCCAACACAAGTATCTTTTGCAGTTGGTTGTGAGGGTTTGACATTTGTAGGAATTTTCTTATAAATTTTGTTAAATCTTTTGATGAAATGTGGAACAGACTCATTATGTTTCTTTTTTAAACTCCCAAATTCAATCAAGAAATATAAATGATCCTTCTTTTCACCCCATTGTCTAAAGAAAGAAGATTCTAGTGCATCCCAAGAATCGATGGAATTCGGGGGTAACCCATTAAACCATGTCCTCACCTCACCTTCAAAATTTTGAACAAATATCCTCATATAAATGTATTCATGCTCAATACCTTGATTATCTTTGAAATAATCAAAGGTGGATAGATGTTCAAGAGCTGTAACCTCATCTTCTCCATTGAATTTAGGTAGAAGTTTTAGATAATTGTCAGGAAAATTGTGTAGATTCCTATGAATATTAAGTGGTGCATATCTAGTAGTTTCTTTATTGAAGATCTTCGGTGGAGGTGGTGGGGGTGGTTGTTTTTGTTGTGGTGGATATTGTGGAGGTTGTTGTGGTGGTGGTTAAGGAATATTACCTGCCATTACTAGATGATCAATTAAAAACTGTGAGTTCTCTAGAGTGAGGTGATTGAATAATACTTTATATTCCTCTTCTTCTAGAGAAGCCTTTGGAAAAATCCTTGGAGAAATCACAAGAGAGTGTCTTGGAGAGACTACATGCGAAGGAATTTGAGAGACTATAGGAGACTCTTTAAGAGATAGTGAAATATATTTTTCAGAAAATATGTCAAGAGAATAAGTTTCGTAGAGTGATAAGGGAGGTTTTGGAAAACTTGGAAGAGACTCTTTAGGGGATAATGGAAGAGAAAGTTTAGGGGGAATTATATAAAAATATTTTGAAAATTATTCTAACGTAATAGAATATTTTTCTTTTGATTTTGGATTTGATTTGATGTAGTTTTCTTTGGTTTTGGGTTTTCCCTAGTATTTCTCCTTCATGATGCTAGGATTGAAAATGTTGAGTCACTAGGTGAAATATTTTATCCTTATTGACTCTTGTTCACCAATAAGAAATAGGTTTTCCTATCATTCTACCTAGGGAAAGTAAGTTTTCTTCAATTCAGTCCCCGACAATGACGCCAAAACAATGTTGTAACCCTTGAGATATTTTTGACTAGGAAGCTATGCCAAGGAATCCATTTAAATTTGATTGATTTTGATTAAGTTTATATTTCCTAAAACAAAGTGTTTTGTCGATTTACCTTAGTATTTGAATACTAGTCTTTAGTACTTTATAGATGAATATTTGAGGGCATAATTTCTATGTTTCAAACAATAAAATATTTTAATGAGTGAAAGAAGAATTAAGAAGAACAAAACTGAAAGTAAATTAATGTATCTTTGCTGATAAGTATTATTTTACCCTCCAAGTAGAAGAAATACAATAGATTAATTATCTAGACTAAGAATATATAATGGTAAAAAACAAATTGTTTCTATTCACAAGGAATAATGAATAAAGCACATGTCTTGTCAATACTCACAATATATCTGATAAATTTGTAATTTTAACAATTCCTTTTCAGTTGCAATAGTAGTGGTTGTACTAAAATATCAAAATTATAGCATTAGATACATTCAAGAAGAAGTTATGATCATGGGAATAACACTAATAACATGAATCACATGAACTGAGACATAGAAATTTAGAATCACTCAAAGCTTGAAATTTTTTATTCAAGATATGGTCTTTTCTTAAGGAAAAAAGATCCCCTTACATCGAGTCTTTCTTACACTTTTATACAAACTATATTGTAACTAGATGTGGTTATTCGATCCTATTTCATAATTCTTCATATACAAAGAAATATTTGACTTATAAAAATAGAAATATTTGGAAGATATCAATTGGAATCCATGATTTTCTTCAAATGTCTTGATGACTCATCTAGTTAACAGTTGGATGAGAATCTTCCAAGTTTCCCTTGATGGGTAGTTGGATGAATTCATTTTTCCTGTATGTGATGTCTAAATCAATGCATTTCTCATATGTAGGAGGGCATTCAATTAGGATTTTGTTTTTCCAGAGTAGATAGAAATCATCTATGAGTAAATTCACAATAGTCTGCCCTCTGAAAGTGGCATCCATTCTTTGGGACTTTTCCTCACTCTCTTTGATTATGAATAGATTATTTCTATAACTTTCAAAGTATATGTTGGGTTATGAAAAGGTACAAATATTCCCATCATTCCCATGATTTATGATATAATATTGACTGACTTTTCTTTTACTTAGGAATAAAATAGGATAAAAAATGATTAAAATGTCTTCCAGAAATATTATTGAGTAGTGTTTTATAAATTCTAAAATATGGCTGGAATTGTTTGATTTTGTTACAGGAATGGGTAAATATTTCTAAACCCACGATAACTAAAGAGATTTTGGAGATACATAAGTTATTAGAGGTTAAAGATATTAGGTGCAAAGCAGTTTCAAGAGAGATTGGTTCTATATTTTGTAAACTTCATAAATAGTAATAGCGATCCCAAGGATCTCTTGATCCTCAGGATAGATTAATTTACCCATATTTTGTAATATATAAAGGTAGTGGATCCTATAAAGGATCATCTAAGAACTTTATCCAAACATTCATAACTCAGAATTGCTCTGCGCAAATAGTTTTTGTAAATGTTGTATCAGTTATGGAATTAATAAAGGATTTAAACGTTTTCATCATTTTTGCATATTAAGTTTCTAGCAGCAGTGCTTCTGAGGACTGAGGGCCCAGTCTGAAGGAGTTACTATCTCAATCTGTAATTGTATCAGTTTGATTTTTGTTTTGTGACTTAAATATCCTTTGCAGTAATTCAGATAAATGCATAAGTGTGTTAATACTTTCATGTTGTTTTCTTGCAAAAGATAGATGCTTCATTTTGAATGTTATCAATTGTTGTTCCAGATTCCATTTTGTTGTATTTTACTGCTTGACCATCCTCTCATTTTCACACGTGTTGTTCCCTTTCACCTAAATTATCATTTGTTGTCCCTTTCGCTTAGTTTAGTATTTGTTGGCCCTTTTTGCTCAATTAGCAATTGTTGTTCCTTTCATTTAGTTTAGTATTTGTTGTTCCTTTCCGCTAAATTAACATTTGTTTTTCCTTTCGCTTACTATTATTTTCTCAATTTACAGTACTCAGTTATTTATTTCCAATAGATTAGGTAGTCCTCAATAGATCAATTTATTAAGCTTTTCCATAGATTCAATTCTTGTTTCTTAATTAGATCAATTCAACAATTCAATTCATGCTTTTAAGCATGTTATAGATCAGATTTCAATCATGTTCAGTAAGATATTAGTTTTAGAAGTTTAATGAATGTGCGAGGAACTTGACTGTTGATAAAATGAGATTTTCTTTAAACCTCTATGAGCTATCTGCATAGACTTTGTTGATATTATTGAAATAAAAGACGAATCCTCGGGTTGATAAATTAATGTTTATGTCTCTGTAGCATAGTTTATGTCTTTGTAGCATAGTTGATATTATTGGCGTCGTTGTAGGGGAGAGTGTCAAAGGTAGCATAGTTTATGTCTCTAGAGGATGAGGTATTGAAGATGGAAGGTAAGAACCTATGAATCTAATAAGTAAATTGCTTATGCCAATGCCTACCTCCAGCTGATATATAGAGGTTGTATAGGTGTTTAGAATTTTATTTGTGTGAAGTGTGTATGACTAAAAAGAAAGAACTTGAAAAACCAAAACTCCCACCAAAAACTACCAAAGCCCAGGGCTCGGTGCTCCCTGGGAGAAACACTTTCATAGACGACATCATCCGAAAAGCTGAATCTGAAGCTTCGGGTGGACCCAGGAGGGGCTCCACCCGAATCCCTCAGGAAACAGTTTCACCAACTACAACCCATGTTGAGGTTCACAACAAAACTGGAGGGACTGAGCAAAGTTTTCAAAGTATAGATCTTCCACCTCTTAGCCCTTTAGAAGAGGCAAATTCTTGTAATCTAGAGGATGGAGAAGGGGAAACCAACGGGGTTGCTAAGGAAAACCCATCATCTCCACCTGATATTGAATATCCTATGAAAGGAGAAGGCATACCTGAAATCCCAAATAGAGGTAGCGCAATCAAATCCCCTAGGGGATCAAGTAATCAATCAAAAGAACACCCAGGCCAAAAAATTCCTGAATATTATTAGCATATCTTCGACCAAATGGGGAAACCAAATAAAAAATGACCCCAGACCTCCACTTTGTAATATCTGATAGTTGATTCAATTGCCAATGCCCCCATGAAAGCAATTCCCTTGCAGAATCTGCCAACCTTTCATTGATTGATTTCAGAAGACCTAGATGCATTCTTATTCGAATTTTATGTCCTATGTAGGGGATATGATTACACCTCTGAATCCCAAAAACTAAATTTTTTCCCTTCCACTTTGAAAAGGGAAGCTCTGCACTGGTTTATGGGATTGGGAGGTGGAACTATAAACTCATGGGATCAGATGAAATAGACCTTCTTGACAAAATATCAAGATTATTGTAGAACCAGGGATCTAAAAGATGAAATCTTTCAAATGATTGCAAAATAAAACAAGACAATAGAAGAATATGTTGAAAGGTTCCAATACAATCTGCAAAGATCCCCTTATGGTACATTACCAGGTGAGGTGCTCAAAGCCACTTTGATAAAGGGAATGAAAGATGAATGGTTAGAAACATTGAATTTAATGTGGAAGGGTGATATCTATCAAGAAACTTATGATAACATCATTTAGTTGTGCATCAGGTGCTCACGTGGAAGTACATGGGCCAGGTCAAGGATGCATACTCCCCTCACCAGAAATAACAATATTACCAGCGAAGGATTCTCCTGGGAAGAAGTCGGTAATCTCTTAGAAAATTTCAAAACTGACATTTTGAGCACTCTGACTACACAATTGGATGTATTGCAGGCCAAACAGAAGAAAGAAGAAGAAGAACATACTTTGGCCATATTTTGCCACAAATGCAGAAAAAAGCATGGTCCAAGGGAATGTCTGTTGGATGTGGTTCAGGTGTGTGCTATCTGTGCTAAAGACCACACAAAAGATCAATGTCCATCGCTCCCAGGATTAAAATCTATCTTCAGAGAAGTGGAAGAGGAAACAGAGACATTATATTTGATGGCTCAACGTCGCTAATGGTAGGCTCGACCTCTAGGTACACTACAAGATCCTTCTTCTTTCTTTTATGGGAGGTATAATCAGAAGAAAAATCTTGGAAACACATGGCAGGGCCAACCATTTTCTAACCCCACCTAGTAGTCCCAACAATATCCAGCTGCAAATCCCACTTGGCCAAACCAACCAGTTGTAAGTCCCATTTGGCAGAATCAACCAGTTGCAAATTCCACTTGGCCTAACTCACAATACCCTACCTCATCCTGGCAAAACTCAAACACCAACCCCTATCCTTCATAGTGGTCCAACACGGCTGCCCAAAACCCAAATTGGAACTAGAATTGGCAGCGCCCCATGGGAATGACCAATCAACCCATGGGGATGGCCCCTAAAACCCAACCCACTTTGCAAGCTCCACTCCAACTATCGCAGAACTCTCAATCGCAATTGCACCCTCAATTTCCAGCCCAACCACACCCAAATCCTAATCATAGACCAGCCCAGCTTATCCAGATTATGGAGAATGTGGAAGTGGAAATAAACTTGGTAGGGTGCAATGAACTCCGGTTGAGGTCGGGATGCATAATTTCTCTTGAAGAAAGAAATGTTTCCCAAGAGTAGGAGAATGAAAATAACATACAACCAGCAAAAACACCCTCGACTGTGGTCATAATGGAAGAAATAGAGTAGGGAGGAAGCACAGTCGAACCAAGGGATCCTGATAAGCATGTAACTCCTCCTCCCCCATTCCCCGAAAGGTTGATGATAAAAAAAACCTTTGTGTATCCTAACTTCGACATTGTAGGGGAACTCAAGAATTTATATGTTAAAATCCCACTCTTGCAGGCTCTGCAAGACATCCCAATTTATGCAAATACAATCAAGGAATTATGTGGGAGGAAGCTTGTTAGGAAAGTTTAAAATTCATCATCAATTGTTCATGTGGCAGGAGCCTTATCTGATCTCATTTTAGGGAGACAAGAAACAGTCAAATATGTAGACCCAGGGAACCCCGTAGTAACAGTTTAGATCTAGGGATGTTCTTTTCCAAATACACTAGTAGATTTGGGGGCAGCCATCAACATCCTGACCATGGGAACCTGAAACACCCTGGGTTTCAAATCCTTTAAACCTACCCCAATTATGTTACAATTGGTTGATCGATCAGTGGTTAAACCGGTTGGCACATTACACGATATAGCAATTTCAGTCGACTCTTGGGAATATCCAACGGATTTCCTCATCATCAACCCAAGAAGTGGACTCGAAGGGCATCCATTAATACTGGGAAGACCATGGATCACAACAACAAATGCATACATAGGATTTCGTACGGGTAATATGACAATTTCTAGAGGAGGTGTTACAAATAACCTCATCCTATATCCTCCAGCCAAACTAAGTCGGACTATCATACATTCACAGCTGCCACCACCAAGATATCCAAAAAAGGATCTACGATCCCCTCTCATGATGGAAGAATCTCTCAGACTCAAGAACCAATTAAAGGATGACGTGATCAGTGGTTTCATTAACAACCCATCCATTGTAAATAACCCAATGTGCCAAATGCTCAAAGTTGTTCTAGATAGTGAAGCGCAGGGAGACTCGTTGGAAGATTTAATGGAACAAAAAATCCTGACTACCTATGTTCATAACAACAAATCAGTTGAGATTGCACCAGCGAGGTCTTTGAACATTAATGCCAATTTATATGAGAAACAACAACAAAAATTGATTCAAATCCTTTCTAAATATCAACAAGATTTTGCCTAGGAGTATTCTGACATGAAAGGTATTGATCCTCAACTTTGCACACACCATATTTATATTGAGAAAGATGCTTGACCTATCCAACAACCCCAAATAAGATTGAATCCCCACCTCAGGGACATTTTTAAAGAGGAATTACAAAAGCTATTGGATGTAGATTTTATATATCCTATCTCGGATAGTCGGTGGGTTTCCCCACTAGTGATCGTCCCCAAGAAAAATGGGAAATGATGAATTTGTGTAGACTACAGGGAACTTAACAAAGCCACTCAGAAGGACCACTTCCCCCTACCTTTCATCGATCAAGTTCTGGATACTTTGGCAGGAAACAAATTCTTCTCTTTCCTAGATAGTTTTAGTGGCTATAATAAGATTTAGATTGCCCTGAAAGATCAAGATAAAACCACATTTACATGTCCCTGGGGTACCTTTGCATACAAAGTATTTCCCTTTGGAATATGTAATGCTCCAACCACATTCCAGAGGGCTATTCAGATCATATTCAACGATCTAATTAGTGAAGGGCTTGAAGTTTACAAGGATGATTTCACACCTTATGGCGACGACTTTGATCAAGCTATGGATAATGTGGAGAAGCTACTGGAATGATGCATTGCTACCAGGTTATGTTTAAGCCATGAAAAATGTCACATGATGATGATTGAAGGTGTGGTACTAGGGAATTATATTTATGCAGATGGAATCAGGGTAGACCTAGCAAAAATAGAGGTAATCCTTTATCTACCTACACCACGCACACAAACTGAGGTACGTAGTTTCCTTGGCGCTTTAGGATACTATCGCAGATTTATAGAAAATTTTGCAAGAACTGCTGCACCTTTACATGCTTTAACTGGTAATGTGGAATTTCAGTGGTCTAATAAGTGTGATGTGGCATTTGCAGGACTCAAGAAGCTGATTTCGACAACACTGGTGCTGAGAGGGCCAAACTGGAAAATACCATTTCACATCTCCACCAATGCATCGGATATTACCATAGGCGCTTTCCTTGGAAAGGAAGAAGACAATAAACCCTATGCTATTTATTTTATCAGCAAGAATCTCACTCCCATTGAATCTAATTATACAATAACAGAAAAAGAATTTTTAGCTGTTATACATGCCATCAATAAATTTCATCATTATATAACATGCTATCCAGTTATTTTGTACATTGATCATTCTTCCATTAAATATGTAGCTAGTAAACCTATTACTAATGGATGGGTCACTCGGTGGTTATTGCTATTGTAGGAATTTGACATCACCATCAAAGATTGACCTGGAAGAGAAAATCTTGTTGTAGACTTCCTGTCTCGCATGCCCAAAACAAACGATTCCTTAATGGTTGAAGACCAATTTCCAGATGAGCATTTGTTCGTTGTCAATACTAAGCCACCTTGGTACGTTGATGTGGAAAATTATCTGGCAGTTGAGAAACTACCAGCACATATATCATCAAGAGAAAGAAAATTGATTGTCCAGCGTAGCGCACGATTCACTTGGATCGGTGGATATCTTTTCCACACAGGGGTTGATCTCCAAGTCCGCGGATGTGTCCAAGATGATGAAATCTACGACATATTGAATGTAGGACATGACGAGCCTTGTGGTGGGAATTTTGCAGATCGTAGGACTGAACATAATATTTTACACATGGGCTATTATTAGCCCTCAATATTCAAAGATGTGAAAAAATATGTCCAGATCTTCAACAGTTGTCAACGGATTGGAAAACCAGATCAGGCTGATGAAATGCCCCTAAAATCACAAGTAGTTGCAAAACCGTTCGAGAGATGGGCACTAGACTTCATTGGCCCCTTCAACCAGAAGTCAAGTCAGAAGGCCTATATTCTAGTTTCAACAGAATACATGACCAAATGGGTAGAGGCAGAAGCCTTACCAAATGCAACAGAGGAAGTAGTAATTAAATTTCTTTTCAAATTATTTGTACGCTATGGACTACCCAGGGACGTAATCACTGACGGGGGGTCACAATTTACAGCTCATAGAATCACGACCACCCTGAACAATTATCATATTAAACACAGAGTTACTTCTCCATACCACCCATACGAAAACGAACAAGTAGAAAGCACCAATAAAGTCTTGGAGGAAATTTTGACAAAAACTGTCTCAACAAACTGACAAAATTAGGCAACTAAGCTTCCAAAAGCCTTATGGGCTTATCTCACAACATGTCGTAACACCACTGGCTACTCTCTTTATCATTTATTCTATGGTAAAGAACCTATATTTCCAATCAAGTTTGATATCAAGACTCTAAGGATGGCCTAGGAAATTGGATTGGATCTTACAGAGGCACATAAACAACGCCTACAACAGCTCAATGAGTTGGATGAAGCACGTTTGTCCTCCTTGGAGAACACAACTATTATTCAGAAATAGAGAGAGAACTGACACGATAAACATATCAAGAAGAAATCCTTCTAGAAAGGTGATTGAGCGCTTCTCTATGATTCCAGATTTCATGATTTTCCTCGAAAATTACAGACAAGGTGGTTGGGACCATATGAAATTAATGAAGTTCATGATAATGGCACTATCACTTTAATTACCATCGATGGGTCTGGTTCTCCCTTTCTTTTAAATGGACATCGACTACGAGTCTACCATCTGCCACCTTCAAAAGAATCCTTCTTCAAAGAAGTAAGTAAGGACCCTATTGTTTAGATCTTGGCTAGCTAGGAAGGTAACCCAACAGCCTCAACTCCATAAATGATGATTTTTTTTTAGCACTATACATATTGTATATAGATTTCTTTATGTATTTGATTGAGTTTTTAGTTTTGTTTTAGGAAACTCACTTGAGATAACATGAACTAGAAAATATGACTATAATGAATATAATTAAACACTCTTTTCTGTTTTTTGCTCCTGTCTCACTTTGCAAAAACCCAACAAAAATAAAACCCTATTTTTTTCAAGAAAATGAACGTGCTTATGGACCATCCAATACTTCAATTGTTGCATAAACTTACCCATAGAAATTGAATGAATTTATTTGATGAATAATCAACTATAGATTCACTAAAACAAAAATGTCCATGGGAGTTTTTAATCAGATGGGTAAAAATTTGAACATCATCGTTGTTGTTCATTTAAAACAAAACAATTTTCGTTCCTTTGAAAGCGATGACTGTTGTTACCTTCGCATGATCGTTGATTCCTTTGCAAACCATTGTCATGCCTTTGAAAATAACGACTGTTGTTCCCTTCGTAATTAATATCTTCCATCCAAAATAACAATTGTTGTTCCTCATGTCACATTGTTGTTCCCTTATAATGCCCGTTATTGCTTTTTCAATAGTGTTGTCCATTCGAAAGGAACAACTATTTTTCCATTCACAATACTTTCTTATTGTTTTTCCTTTCTCAAAACATGCCATTTTTATGTCAATCACTCCTTTGGGTATGACCTTCACTGATTCCTTTTCACCAGCACTAGTTCTAATTTGTCATTTTTGTGGATCATTTAACATACCTTAGTAAACTATTTTTGGATTAATTTCTCTTAATCATCTTAAAAATTGTTCACAACTCATTAACCACCATAATTCATTTGTTTCCCATATATATCTACAGATACTTGAATGATAATTGCTTTCATATCATAATAAGGAATCACAAATACATTCTTGCTTGGAATTCTTACACTTCTTATGCCATCCCTCACTCTTAAGGAGTAGATAAGCCTCCCTTGATAGAGCTTTAAAAAAAAAAAAAATCAAAATAAAGTTTTTAACAAAGTAATAAACTTCTTCCATAAAGAATAGGGGGTCTCATCAAGAGCCAACCTACCACGATCATCAGATAATAACATAGGTGACATTCCCACTATGGCTACCACACCAGGGCAATGGCCTTTGGCATTTTTGTCAAAGGACAAGAGGTCTCAGCATGAGCCAAATTGTTCACTTAGGTTACAATCTAGTGAGTGGCATTATCATCGTCTGGCTACCAAACCAGGATAATGGTGTTCTTGGGAAAAGACAATCCATACTATTTATTAAGGATATAGGCTCATCTATGGGTTAAAAGGCAACCCTGTTGAGGCTATGGATGCCTACTGGCAGTGGTGGATCTTCCTGTGGTATCAAAGTTTACCTTAATATGCCAAGTTTTAGTGTGTTATTAGATTTCCTTTTCTAAACAATGAGGCTATAATTCCAGATATATCCAATAAAAAGGGAAAGTAACAATGTTATGATATGTGGAAAATTTTAAACACATGAAAAAATTTAAAATCTTTCGGAATGTTTTTTATCCTCAAAGGGCTTCTAACATAGGTATGACAATTCAAATTTCCCACACAAAGTGATGGTTATCATAAATATCATTAAACTTCTTTTTGAAAAGTTATTAATGATTGTCTTTTCCAGCGACAGGGACGACATAGCAATCACACCTCACAGGGACTCCCCTCCATTATTACATTCATACATTAGACGGTCGAGTTCGACCTTTCCATTTATGAGGGGAAGATGATTGACACATTTACCGATAGATTTCAATAAGTACAGTAAATACGAAAAAATCGTGCTTTTACACAATGTTGTTCTATATTTTTTATTTATGTTGTTTGAAAAACTGGTTTAGTTAAGTTGCAGCAAGGAACGATTAGTCGTCCTCACCTGCTTACAAAAATATGGGAGGCCGAAGTGTGCGGCGGGAACCAACATTACTACAGGTAACTGAGCATGCAATAGAAATCTTACACCATCTGGGGTGGACGGAGTACTTCAATCGGTTGCAAGGATATGATACAGACATCACGATCAAATTCTTCCAAAACTTGCAGGGAGAAACCTCCATGGTTCAAGATATACGAATTCCAGTCACTCAAGAAATCGTAGCAGAGGTTGTGGGCCTTCCTAAGACAAGAATACAATGGAATGAAAGATATACAATGCTCAAAGAAGCTGTAGAATCATTCATAGACCTTGGAGAAGAATTGGATAAAAAGGGAAAGGGACTTAACCCCAACACTCTCAGCGAACCCTGGAAAGAACTGGCAGGTGTCATATAGAGGTATATCACCTTCGAAAGAAGGTATGATGTGATCCAACCATGCCACCTCAAACTACTAGCAGCGCTCAAACAACGGTTAGTGATCAATTTACCTTTTTTCCTAAATGCTATGTTACATGAGGTCGCTATAAGAACACAGAAGGAAAAATATCTTGTTACTATCATTAGCCACCATGGATTGGTAAAAATGATAGTAAATAAATCCCTGAGTCAAACTCAAATAACCTGGGGTAATCTTATTGAGGCTAATAAGCCCCTATAATTAGAACAACCTGAATTACATCATGAAGACCCAACCCAGGGAATTGAAGTAGCACAGGAAGAGGAAGCCACTGCCCAAATGGAAGTTTCACCTCCTCAACCTGAATTCAAGGTAGACCTCGTCCAATTAGCAGAGACTCAAACCTCAAAAGAAGAGGCATCAACGAGAAAGAGAAAAAGAGCAATTGTTGCTCCTAAAACCCCCATTGAGAGGAAAAGAAGAAGTGTTGGTTGTGGAGCCTGATTATCTTCCTGATTCATAGGTCCTTACTTTCAGCCGTGTTTATACCCCATGAAGATTTTACACCCCAGAAGTATGTACACTCTTCCACATGGGGGAGTGCAGAGGGGGGGTACCCCCTCTGCGGGGTCCGAGGGATTCGGGGGCGAATCCCCCGTAGGAAAATTTTCCTTGTAAATGTATATTGTAATTTTATTGTAAATCTGGACCATTCATTTTAAGGTCACATATATAACGGTAGAAATTATGTTAGGGTTTTTTTCCCTAGAAAGAAACCCTCTATTATGAGGGAAATGTATTGTGGCTATGCATTATGGCGAGTATTGTATTCTGAGAGAGGAGACTATGAGAGAAAGAAGAGGAAGTTACTGTGGGTTTTGTTGTAGGTTGTATCCCTTCATTTGTTGGATAATAATAAAGGAAGGGCTTGGCAATTTCTCTGGTGGATGTAGCCCACATTGGGTGAACCACATAAATCTGTGTCTTTATTGTATTGTGTATCTTTTGTGTTTTGTTTCCGCATTTGTTTTATTTTATTTCTCTGCGGTCTTGTTTTTCTAACAAGAAGCAGACAAACAAAACAGCCTGAAGAAATTTAGGAAATAACAGAATAACATAAATAAATCCAAGACATAACACAGATAGAGAAGCCCTTACAGGGAGATGTTCAGCAAAATTGAACAAATAGAACAAAGCCCACAAGGAAATAGTCAGCCAGTACTGGGACCCTGCACAACACAGTTTTTGAAAAGATATGAGGTAGAGATAGCTCAGGTTCTAGGAAGTTTAGGGAGCTCAATTAACAAAGACACAAATAGGCCAGAAGAATACCAAGTGACAACCTCTTCTCCAAACCCCACTGAAGACTTACCTGACATTGAGATGTCGTTCCTAGAAGATACCGCACAAGCAGAACCTCATACTGAGGCAAACAACCCAACAATGCAAGCAGAAGAAACATAAGAACAACTATTGACTGATCAGGGTAAGGAAAACCCTGACAGTTCACAAAAACATAAATCAGGAAAAATCCATAGCAGAATCAGAAGGCTAAAATAGGAGAACAAGTTGTTGAAAAAAAAGGATAAAAGGATTAAAGTGTTAAACCAGAAAGTTGGCAAGCTTAAGGAAATTATCAAAGAATTAAGAAAAAAACTAGAGCAAGATGACAAGGCCCATGAAAGAAAGAAGACCAAAAGACATATATCACATGGAAGGAACCATCTTCCTAGGAGGGAAGCCCAAACAAGTTCTATAGGAACACATATAGAGCTGCATATCCTTGAAGAGACATCATAAATAGAACTTCAAACTAAGATTATAGCAACAAAAAGGGTAGTTGTTCAAAATGAAGAGGAGATTCCTTAGGAAGCATATGACATAGAGTCTCAACAAAGAATTCTAGGATGAGTAGCTACTCAACCTAAGGAAGTGATTCCCACTCCTCTGGAGACCACAGATGTAGAAACTCAGATAGTAGTCCCAGTAATGAAAGAAGCAGACTGTCAGACTAAAGAGGCATCTTAGTTTCAGGATTAGAGTGCCATCATTGATAGACTAGAAGCAGAGTTGGTACAAGCCCAACAAGCCTTGACTCAAATAAAAGATGAAATGGTGACCATGGAAGAGCACCAAAGAGTTGTTAAACAACTTAAAACCGTGTCAGCAATGAAAAATGAGACTTATGATGAGATGACTAAGGCTCAAGGGAAGATAAAGAAAATACAAGGTCAATTGGAAAAAACTTTGGAGAAAATCAAAGAGATTTAAGATGTCTACACTGATGCAATAGATTGTAGAGCTCCTGCTACCAATTATACTTTATTTTTATTAGAACACTACATGCTGATGAGGGTGAAAGCTATTCAATCAGGTAAACCGATTAAATTCACCACTATCTCTGAGTTTGTGTCATGTTTTAGAGAGCAGGAAGAGAAAGTACAATATTTTATGTGCGAGTTATACTTCCATAACTTCATTTTGGAAGACAACAGTAGAGATAACCCTGGTCCTTTTATTAGAGACATACAAATTCAAGCATTCCTATCCTTCACCAAAAATCCAGTCAGGTGGGATAAATCCCACAAAACTTTCATAAAGAGAGAAACTGGGTTAGATCTCTGGATCAGAGGAGAACCACCAAAATCTTTTCCAGCCATCATGCGACATAGGAAATTCATGAAAAGGGAAGGGGTGAGAGGCTCTTTAGGTCCTATTCACCAACAAGTTATATGATCAGGCATGACATATTTTAGGGAACTCAAAGAAGAAGCTCTTGTTGGATCCAAGTTAAGGTGGGATGCCTCCCCGGATGAAGTAAAGATTAGGGAACCCTTCGGTTTCAAGAATTTCTTTGAATCCACCTTCATAATAGAAAGATATGCCAAAATGATCCGGGAAGAAGGGCTTGCCTGAATTGGGTGCAGATGTAATCCCCCTATTATTTGGTTTCCTCCAGAGGATTACCAGAGAGATTATCAAATTAATAGAAAGAGGGAAGACACTGCTTTTGGAGAACTTGGACGTAAGAATGGGTTCAGAGCACCTGGTGAACCTACTTTTCCTCCTTACAGCATCACTACTTTACATGTAAGAACTTATATTGCACGAGGACATGCAAGAAGGTAAGCTAGGGGGTAATGTTGGGTTATGAAAAGGTACAAATATTCCCCTCATTCCCATGATTTATGATATAATATCGACTGAGTTTTATGTTACTTAGGAATAAAATAGGATAGAAAATGATTAAAATGTCTTCTAGAAATATTATTGAGCTGTGTTTTATAAATTCTAAAATATGGTTGGAATTGTTTGATTTTGTTACAGGAATGGGTAAATATTGCTAAACCCACGATAGCTAAAGAGATTTTGGAGATACGTAAGCTATTGGAGGTTAAAGATATTAGGTGCAAAGCAGTTTCAAGAGAGATTGGTTCTCTATTTTGTAAACTTCATAAATAGTAATAGCGATCCTGAGGATCTCTCGATCCTCAGGATAGCTTAATTTACCCATATTTTGTAATATATAAATGGTAGTGGATCCTAGAAACGATCATCTAAGAATTTTATCCAAGCATTCAAAACTCAAAATTGCTCTACGCAAATAGTTTTTGTAAATGTTGTATCGGTTATGGAATTAATAAAGGATTTAAACGTTTTCATCATTTTTGCATACTGAGTTTCTAGTTGCAGTGCTTCTGAGGACTAAGGGCCCAGTCTGAAGGAGTTACTATCTCAATCTGTAATTGTATCAATTTGGTTTCTGTTTTGTGATTTAAATATCCTTTGCAGTAATTAAGGTAAATGCATAAGTGTGTTAATACTTTCATGTTGCTTTCTTGAAAAATATAGATGCTTCATTTTGAATGTTATCGATTGTTGTTCCAAATTCCATTTTGTTGTAGTTTACTGCTTGACAATTCCTCTCATTTTCACATGCGTTGTTCCCTTTCGCCTAAATTAGCATTTGTTGTCCCTTTCGCTTAGTTTAGTATTTGTTGTCCATTTTTGCTCAATTAGCAATTGTTGTTCCTTTCATTTAGTTTAGTATTTGTTGTTCCTTTCCACTAAATTAGCATTTGTTGTTCCTTTTGCTTACTGTTCTTTTCTCAATTTACAGTACTTAGTTATTTCTTTTCAGTAGATTAGGTAGTCATCAATAGATTAGTTTATTAAGCTTTTCCATAGATTCAATTCATGTTTCTTAATTAGATCAATTCATCAATTCAATTCATGCTTTTAAGCACGTTATAGATCAGATTTCAATCATGTTTAGTAAGATCTTAGTTTCATAAGTTTAATGAATGTGTGAGGAACTTGATTGTTGATAAACTCATATTTTATTTAAACCTCTATGAGCTATCTGCATAGACTTTGCTGATATTCTTGAAATAAAAGATGAATCCTTGGGTTGATAAATTAATGTTAAACTAAGGTTGTTTTTAGGACATATTTAGAGCCCAACAGCATATAATCTTCCCTTTATCTTCCCATGTAGAAGGAAGTCCCATTTTTACTGGATTTTCAAATTTCTTATTGTTGGAAGCAAGCCAAATCGGAAAGAAAGGCTATTTTGGGAAGAAAGGCATGCACGAGAAAAGAGACAACTGGAAGGAAGAGTAGCACACACATATGCATGGAAGACCTAACGAAGTTAGGGTTAGGGTTTTTGTAATACATTGTAATGGTTGATGATCCAGAAACATATATATATATATATATATATATATATATAAGTCTGAAGAGGAAGACAGATCACAGAGGAAGGTGTCTTGTTTTGATAACTAGTTTGTAATGCTCTATCATATGAACTAATTTTGTAAGTTGTTGAGCTGGAGAGGGCCAAAAGGGTGGATCTCGAGGGTTAGATCATAGGCAGGGGCCTGATGTGATCTAGTCTGCCTCACAATAGATCTCTACCTGACTGAGGATGAGTTGTAAAGCACGTGGAATTGTAGTTTTGGAACTGCCATAATAGAAGAGATTGAGAGTCAGATATTTGTGGACGTAGCCTAGGAGGGGGTGAACCACGGTAAAACCTGTGTTATGTGATTGCATTCTTGTGTCTCTTTTAATGTTTATAAGTAGATGTTAGCATAATGAACGAATGAGATAATGAGTTGATTACATTGCATGCATAATTGGGGATGACAGTATAATGCTTTAATAAGTTAGATAGAAATCTCAGCGCACACTTCTCATATCTCCATTCAATCTTGGACTGCAAACACCTGAGTATTGAAGTCACCCATTAAGACTATCTCGGGTGAGACTGCACAGTGCACTCTTTGTACTGTGTTGCCTTTTGGTTTACCAGGAGGGCTGATAGTTTTAGAGGCTTTGTTGGAACCCTAGTAGAATTGAACCTAGGTCAATCATGTTAAAGGTATATCATAGATATTTAACCAACAAATGGTTCTGTTTCTAGTTGGAATAGCATAGGATTGAGTAGATGGGATCTGTTGAAGATCTGTTAAAAGAGGGTAAGATTTGTGGAAGGCGGGTCTAAATAATATTGAATCAGACAACAAGAAGGTGAGAAGAATGCACTGCTAGAAGGGGGTGTTGAGATTGTGGAATCCCACAAAAGCAAAGATTGAAATCTAGTTGAAGACAAAGTAGCTAGAGTTTGTGCGGAAAGATAACAAAAACTCTAGAGTAACACTGCACAAATATCTTGAGAAGTACGTGTTTACTGATCTGCATGAAGTATTTTTCTGTGATTTTCCACACTTATTGCAGGAGTGGATATTCAGGTTGAAATACAACAACACAACAAACTGGATTTGACAGTTAGATTAGACTTTAGTTCAAATCGCACAGTTACAGCAGGTGAATAAGAAATTCACTCACGCAATATATTTTTGGCTCGACAGTATTGTAGTAGGATTTATAACAGAATTTGTCGTAGATACTGCGAAGTCGTACAACGCAATGGAGAAAGAGTTTCTACGAGAACCTCAAGGAAGGTATATTAGATCGATGTATACTTCTATTAATATATTACTGTATAACAAAGGTACAATAACAATGGAATCAAACAACCAAACTTCCTTCCGTGCATGGCGGAAGGGAGGAAGCACTGACAGAAAAAGTAGAAAATGAGGCATAAGTGGATAAGGGAAAGAAGGAGGAATCCTTGGACCCAATTATGATGGATGACGACCAGATCAAGCGGATCATGGTGACAGCTGGAAAGACACGCAGTGAAGTACCCTACCAATATAAGGTGAACACAACGAAGAGAGTTGTAGCCACAAGGTACGACTTGGCAAGTGATGAAGAGGACGTAGAGGATCTCTGGGTTGTGGAGAAGATTGAGGAAATCCTGCACACAACATATGAGAGGAAGATGAGAGGTCAAAGAGCAGGAATAGAAGGAAACAATCCTATCCATATTAATTTCAGTGTGGAACCCATCAACCCATGTACAACTAACACACCAAAAAGGACACCACTTTTTAGACAACTGAATTTCAGGAGAAGGAAGACAACAGGAAGTACATGTACACAGGGAACAACAATTGGGGGAGCCATTTCATGAATCATTAGTCAAGTATCTACATCGCGCTGAGGTAGTAGTTCAACATACAGGATGGAAGGACATGATCTCACCGTCAAGTTACCAGAATTCAAAGGAGAAGCGTCAGAGGACCCAAAAAAACACATGTTTATCTGTGAAAAGATCTGGGAAGAAAAAAAAATCACAGACGAGGACACTAAACTAGCACAGTTAGTGATTCCACCAAGGGATCATGCACTGGATTGGTATATGAGTTTAGCTAAAAACAACCCACCAAGAAAAACCAAAACAATCGCAGATATTAAGAAGTTACTGATAAATTATTTTTAGAAGCCAAGTTCAGAGGACCAATACATGAATGAGATGATAGAAATTAGATAGAAACCAGGAGAATCTGTATGGGAGATTGACCAGAGATTCAAGTGATTGAAAGGAAAGTTGAAATATCTTATGACAAGCATGCAACACAACCACTTGTTCATCAATTCAACATATCCACTGCGACAACATAAGTTTCAGATGCAACCAAAGGCTCTGTAGGAAGCCCTGCAGTTGGAAGAAAACCAATATCAAAATATGGATCCAACCATCGAAGAGATGAAGGAGGATTCGAATAACTTAACGTTCGAGCTAAACCAGAACAAAAGTAAGGATAAACGAGAAGTCATTTGGTGTACCACATGTAGGACGGAAGGACACCATAAGAACGAATGTCCAACATTCGCACAATACATGGAAGTAGGAATGCCAAATCCATTACCCATAGGAGGACTATGGTGCAAAATTTGTAAGAAACAAGGCCACAATCCATATCACTTCCCAATGATACAGAAATACCAAACAGTCCCAAAAATCTCATATTGCAACTTTTGCAAGTCAGTAGGCCATGATGACAAAGACTATAGAACCATGGAGTTGATGAGAGAGAGGACATCAGATGCATATAGGGTGTAGTCAGAAATGATGACTGGGAAAGCCTCACCTCAGTTTAACCAACCCCATACAACACTGCACAATAGAAATATAATATTGCGCAAGAACCATATAATACCGCATAACCTTTGTACAATACCGTGCAGTACAATCAGGCGCCTCAGTATAACGCATCGTGAGGAGATCGAGTTGGCTACAAAGATGGAGGATGAGCAAGAGGAGGCTTTGGAAGAGGTAGAGGACCAGTGGTATGTCACAACTGTTAACAACCATGACACTATGCAAGAGAATGTCCACTTCCACCAGCGACTTGTATGTATTGTCGCGCATTGGGTCATGACATAGAATAATGTTCTACATTATTAGGGAAGATCTAGGAAAAGAGGAATCAGAACAATCAGAACATTCAATGGATTTCAGCAGAAGTGAGGGATGAAGAATGAAACATCAACATAGTTACGCGTGGAGGAGCTAAAATAGGAAATGATGTAGTCCGACAAGATCCAACACAACACCAATGAGTAAAGAAGAATGCCAAACCAAGGAAGAAGTTCAATGCACAGAATGAGAAGGAGATATTTAAGATAGCTAGACAAGAATTTATGAAGCCTGACATTGAGTCAACTTCAACCACGCAACAGACTAAGGAAGTACCGGCAAGATGCCTCCATCGTTAGATCACACCAAAGAAATGAAGCCCTTGGGACAAGTAAGTACAATCAAAGGATTTTTTCAATCATATGTAAAACTATTGAATGATCCATCCTCTGTCAATATATTACAAAGTATGTTAGAAAGATGTAGCATAGAGACAGAAGGAAAACTAGAACAAAAAACAGTCAACCACCTACATACAAGGAGAAGAACAAGTAGGGAGTTCAGGCTGAATGCCAACATAGGAGATTTCATCATGGGAGATATCATACTGGATCTAGGATCTGAAGTCAATGTATTGCCCAAGAAGACATGGAAATGTATGGGGGAGCCCACATTAGGATATTCACCCGTTTAGCTGAAATTGGAAAACCAACACAAAGTAACAATAGACCTGGATGGAGTGTGCACTAAAGCAGACTTCGAAGTAATACATATAGTGGATGACACAACACCTTACCTAGCATTTATCAGTTTGGATTGGGCATTTGATAACCAAGACATAACCAACTTGAAAACATGAAAGATGACATTTGACTCAGGAGAATATAGAGTCATTACGCCATTAGACCCATCGGAAGGGGAAAGGTTCGTAGAGCCAACTTGCTTGGACTTGGAGGAAATTAACCAGTTGTACAGAAAAACTACACGAGATGAGGATTACGTGAACCCAGCTACAAATGAGATACTCAGTTGGCGGAGCATCACCTCATGTGTGACAAACTTAGAGATAGGTTTAGAAAACTTGCAACAGAGGCTACACGAAGTATCCACAAGAATATGCACACAAATAGGCCAGGTAGTAAGATGGGTAGGTACGAAGATAAGGGAACCACCCAGTTTCCATGGGGTAAATGACCTAGAATCATTCTTGACACTTTACAAAGATGAAATGTTAGAAAACCAGAGACCCTCAACACTCGATACAACACTCAAGGCCACACCTAGAAGATGGTGGGGAATACACAAATAAACAATCAAGGAATGGTACCAATGCAAGCGGTTACTGTGCATAAGGTTTGGAACAAAACATATAAGCAACCAACAACAGAAGTATGATGGACAGGGGCCACCAGCGGAACACTTGGAGAAGTGAAAAGCACTGTGAAAAATGACACCCCCGGAGGAATGGCCTCATTATTTCATACATACCTTAGAGGGCATCCCAACAAATTGGTATATGGACCAGGAACTACATAGAGGAACTACGAGCTGGACAATACTGCAACAGAACTTTACAGTCACTTTCTCATTCAAGCATGAGAACCCCAACATAGATGCAACATTTAAGGAAATAAGAGGGGTGATATTCATTCAGGAACCAGAAGTTGAACTCATAACAGAGGAACAACAGTGGAACAGACAGACAATGAAAGAGATGTTGTCATGGTACCATGTGATGGAAAAAGTACCTGATGAAGATGACCCACGCGATATCCATATTGAAGAAGCTGAAGGCGGAAGAGAACTGGAATTTCCACCTCTAGATTCAGAAGTAATTGTTGTGCCAATCAAGGTGAAGAAAGTCAACATTGGGACAGTTGAGAATCCAAAAATGGCCAGCGTTGGAGACTAATAGGATGAGCAGAAAGTGGAAAGCATAACAGAGTTACTGTGCGAGTACAACGACCTATTCCCCACAACATTTACAAAA
>JASDQU010586076.1:0-15750 GCA_032191745.1 Picea mariana | reverse complement strand
GGGGGGGTCCAGAATGGACTGGTATTTCCATGGGGCCCCCCTCCTATCGTGTTGCCTCCTGTGCCATTTCCCCCCCTGCCATATGTTCTTCACTTGTCCATGTGACATGGCCCACTTCCTTTCACTCCTCCTCATCTTCCAACATCTGTCCCGCTCCCTTCCACGTCGTCCTTCCATAACTGATGTGTTCCCCCTCTACCAATTATATCTTGTCACCTTTTCTCTATTTCCCGTGTCCTCCCTCTTTCCATGTGTCTCGCCCCTATCATCTCCTTGGTCACTCCCCTTCCCATTTCCATTTCGAGCATGCCAAATCATCCCTGCCTGACCTTCGGTCATACAACATCATGTGCCCCCTTCATCGCCCCTACCTACAAATCTTTCCAAGAAGATGGTTGGTGTATACAGGTGGCACCATGAGAAAACCTCCACGTCCCAAAGGGAAGAATTGATCAGGGTTGTTCCCGATCCAAAGGAAGCAATTATTGAAGTTGTTGGTGGTGGTTAAGCATCATTTCCACTATAAATGGAAAGTCCGACAAAGGATTAAAGGCATGTCAATTCATTCGCAGGGCTATCAGGAGTCTAATTGCATCTGTCATAAGTGCACAATCATTCAGAGACTGCATGCGTAGACTTCCAGTAGACATGCAGACGCAATGTTTTTAATGCAGTATCTTGTTTTCGTTGTTGTCGTTTTGCTTTGAGTACATGTAGGCAATTTTTCCAGTTTCTAAGTTGTCGATGGTTGAGCTAGGCTCCTGATTGTAAAGTTTTGATGAAGCACTGGTTGCTTTGGTTATGTATTGGCACTTGAGAGTTCTTGTCTAATGAATGTCAGCCTCTTTCCATCTCTCTGTTAAAACTGTGTTAGAAATTCTCATAATTGGAGGATCCAGTCAAGTTGCACTATTATAGGATGATGTAGGTTGGATCATTGTAATAGTTGCATTGTTTCTAATCGGTTCTTGTATTTTCTCAACGCTGGATGACTTGGAATTGGAAGATCCAGTCATGTCACTTTTCAGTTCCTCTGAAACTCTGAACCAAGAGGATCTTGTCTTCTAAGTTTTTCCTCCTCAAGCTACCGAAAGGTCTGATGCCCAAAGTGGTCTTGTTCACTCCTCCTACCAAGTCTTCCATCTGCTCATCTTATAATCAACCCACTAACGGAAGTTAGATCAAGACCTCTTCTGTTTTTTACATACCAGGCTTAATTTTCTAAGTTAAATTGATACCTTCTTGGGTCTCTATCCATCCGACCACCCCCATTAAATTATTTGTGACATAAAACTGATGGGCGTTGGGCTCTGCTTCTGCTGCAATCCAGGAGTGACTTCTGATGCTAACAGATTGAAAAGTCTATATTTTGTTGAAATACTATGTAGAGGTCTTGCAGATGATGTTAGAAATATGTAGGCAGTGCCAGATATCATTAAACAATAATAAGTGCATCTTCAGAACACCATTTTGGATACTACTGGGCCATATAGTATGTAAGCAAGGTTTACTAGTAGATACTACAAAAATTGCAGTAATCGTTAACTCGCCACCACCAAAAACAGTCTGTCAACTAAGAGAGACATTGGGACACACATGATACTACAATAAATTTATAAAAGGGTACGCACAGATCACCGTGCCAATGGAGAAACTCTTAAGGAAAGATACAAAGTTCCAATGGAATGAGGATTGTTAACACAGTCTAGATATGCTAAAAGAAAAGATGGTAACAACGCCAATACTAGTATTCCTAGACTGGGAGAAGACATTCCATGTACATGTAGATGCATCAACCATAACACTTGGAGTTATTTTGGAACAGCCATGAGCAGGATATTTGGATCATCCTATAGCATTTTCTAGCAAAAAACTATCAGAATCATAGCATAACTACAACACTACAGAGAGGGAAGTCCTAGCTATGGTATACGTGCTTCAAAAGTTCAGACACTACTTATTGGGGAAACAATTTAAGATGTTCACAGACCATTCAACGCTCAAATACCTAGTCAACAAGCCAGTGTTGGGGGAGAGAAGTTTTCAATGGTTACTACTGTTTCAAGAATTTGACTTTGAAGTCATAGTGAAGCCAGGGAAGCTGAACGTAGGACCTGATCACCTGTCAAGGATCATGAATGGAGAGGAACCTACCAATTTAGAGGACAAATATTTGGACAGATAGTTATTTTTAGTCCAAATCTCCGATGAATACTTCACAAACATCATTAAGTACTTGAGTACAAGGACCATGCCACAAGAATATAACATCGAGCAAAAGAAAAACCTAGTAGTATGGGCTTGATATGATCATTTGATTGCATGACACTTATAAAAAATGGGCGCAAATAGCATCTTCCAAAGATATGTGCTAGAACATGAAAGACCAAGGATTTTAGTAGAAGCACATGAAGTAATAGCAGGAGGTCATTGCACAAGAAGAGGAAGCCATAACATACATGGCACAAAACCAGGCAGAATGTGCAAGGATGGTCAATGGTGAGATTGTAGTGCAGATATTGGAAGCACTCAAGGAGAAGACCGCACAGGCCCAAATGCAAGAAACAAAGCTTACAAAGAAGTTCTAAGCGATCATAAGAGAGATCGACGAAGCACACAGGGGTTAGGTAGCTTGAGACGAGCCACCTGTCAGAGTTGGGGGCTTGTTAGAAGCAGGTCAAATTGGAAAGAAAGTCTATTTTGGGAAGAAAGGAATGCATGAGGAAAGCGACAGTTGGAAGGAAGAGCAACACATGTGCATGCATGGAAGACCTCACGAATTTAGGGTTAGGGTTTTTGTAATACATTGTAATGGGTGATGAGCCAGAAATGTATATATATACCTAGGGGAGGCAATAGGGGGTTCAATCCAAAGAGGAAGAGAGATCATGGAGGAAGGATTCTTGTTTTGATAACTAGTTTGTAATACTATATCATACGACCTAATTTTGTAAGTTGTTGAGCTGAAGAGGGCCAGAAGGTTGGATCTCAAGGGTTATATCATAGGATGAGGGGCCTGATGTGATCTAGTTTGCCTCACAATAGATCTCGACCTGATTGAGGATGAGTTGTAAAGCGTGTGGCGTTGTAGTTTTGGAACTGCTATAATAGAAGATATTGAGAGTCAGATCTTTTTGGACGTAGCCCAGGAGGGGGTGAACCATGGTAAAACTTGTGTTATGTGATTGAATGCTTGTGTCTATTTTACTGTTTATAAGTAGATGTTAGCATGATGAATGAATGAGCTAATGAGTTGATTACATTACATGCATAATTGGGGATGAAAGTATAATGCTTTAATAAGTTAGATAGAACTCTTAGCGCACACTTCTCAGATCTCCATTCAATTCTGGACTACAAACACCTGAGTATTGCAGTTACCCATTAAGACTATCTCGAGTGAGACTACACATTGCACTCTTTGTACTGCGGTGCCTTCTGGTTTACCAAGAGGGCCTATAGTTTTAGAGGCTTTGTTGGAACCCTAGTAGACTTGAACCTGGGTCAATCATGTTAAAGGTATAGCAGAGGTCTTAAACCAACAGTTGGTGAGCGACTCAATGTTTCTTTTCACCATCATACATTTATTCTGAGCTTGTTGTAGCAAATAATTTTTTTGTAAAAACCTTTTTAGTTGTAATGTCCCCAACTAGACTAGGAGGGAAAATTATTTTTTCCGTCCCAAATTTTGTATTCCTTCTTATGTGAATGTGTTGTTAACTTCTTACAAATAGTTTTCTCAATTAGGAATATTTTCAAACATATAACATACATCCATTACACAAAAAATAGAATAGATAACAAGGCATATTATTATGGATGGAAACTCCCAAAACTGGTACAATGATATCTAATGGTGCTAATAATAGTTGTATAATACTCCTAGGAAAAAAAATCTAATGGCTTCCAGGAATCTACACAATCTAATACATAAACAATATAGGAAAACCTAGAATGATGCCAATACACTATCCCAATACTCACCAAGACCAACACTTCTCTAATCCAGTAGTATCCACTCTGTAAGCGACCTTTCAATCATGGCTTGAGCCCCTCATAGACCTGATCTGACAAACAAATGCAACCTCAATTTGCAAAGGTCCTCAAGGGATGACTGTGAGGCATCTAGTGAGGCCTTGTGGGACAAACCTAGCTCAACCCATGGGAGTATATCCTTCCACAGATGCACAAAAACCCTCCCGACACCTGCAACTTTGACGCTTGGCCTCCTCTTGAAACTCACCACAAACACCTTCCGCAAGATGATATGCCTCCCAACTTTATCTAGAAAGAAACCAAATACAACAATGAAATTCAATGATAACTCTAGATGAATTCTCCTTTTTGTTTAGCTAGGGTGGATATTGCACCACCGAAACTAAACCTGCAGTGGAAAGGTTTTTCCCAAAACCCCAACGAAAACACTATCTACAAGAGCACTCCAATAATATACCAAATAATATTGCTAAGGGGAAGGTTTAATATTCCATTATTCTTTCCTTGGGCCTTTAATATCTTTTCCCATTTTGACCAAATCAAATCTTCACTTTATTTTCCTTTCAATTCCATTTAAATATAATTATTTATTTTATTTAATGTCACTTTTAGGATTTGAAATTCTTTTTACCTAGTGACACCAAATAAACCTCTTTGAATCTCATTTTCCTTGTTGACTATAGCCTACGTGAATCATATAGGATATTGAGTCATCATCTTTCTTGGTCAATTGGAAGGGGACATTACAATCCTCCCTCTCCAATATTTATTTGCCTCAAGCAATTCCATATCATGGTGCTGTAAGTTTTGTTCTCCTTCCCAGGTAGCATATTCTGTAAGAAATCCTCTCCATACAACCAAGTACTCTCGAATGACTCTACTCCTCAATATTTGTTCTCTGACATCAACAATCCTCTTAGGAGCTAAAACCAACAGTCTTTCCTCATCTAGTGGAGGAAGATATGTCGAAGCGGTGACTTGTTGTCCTAATGCCTTCTTGAGGCAAGATACATGGAAGGTGTTGTGGATACTTCTACCCTCTGGTAGCTTCGGCTCATATTTTAATCCCCCAAATCCCCCGACCACTCTGTAGGGTCCATAAAAATGATTATTTAGCTTCTCTACACCACTCTTCTTTAGAGATGACTGTCTGTAAGGATGCAACCTGATAAAGACTAGATCTCCAACCTCAAAGTTGTGGTATACCCTGTTCCTATTTGCATATAACTTATATTGATTCTGAGTGGCTTGCAAATTCTCCTTCATGAATCTCAATATGTATTGACTTTCCTACAACCAATGTTTGGCCTTGTGGGCTTGACTCTCTCCAAATGATAGATCCAAAAAAGATGGAGCGTCATAGCCATATAATTCCATGAATGGGAAGATCACAATGGACATGTGATGAATGGTGTTGTAGCAGTACTCTCATAGATGCAACCACTTTATCCATTCTTGTTGCTACCCTAACACATAGTTCCTCAGGTACCCCTTGATCCATTTGTTTACTATATCACTCTACCCATCTGTCTGGGGGTGATAGTTAGTACTAGGTGTCAAATCTATCCTCCATATCCTAAACAATGACTGCCAAAACATAATAAGAAACCTGATATCTTGATCATTGAATATGTTCCTTGGGATACCATGGAGCCTAAACACCTCCCTGAAGAATAGATCTGATGCCTGAGATGCACTGTAATCTATAGGAATGGTAAATAAGTGTGCACATTTGGTCAATATATCCACTACCACATAGATATAGTCCCTTCCTTGCACCTTTCGCAATCCTGTGATGAAGTCTATAGAGATGATATCCCACTTCTACTCTAGAATCGACAATGGCTGAAGTAGTCTTGTCGAATGTGTGAATTATGACTTGTTCTACTAGAAAGTCAAGCACTCCCTCACATGACTAAGTACACCCCCATTGAGACCCTTCAAGAATCTCTCCCTCACATGCATGTAGGTCTTCAGATACCCTTGGTGCCCTGCTAGTGATGTGTCATGTATTGAACTTAAAATATTATCCTTGAGTGTGGAATTAGGGACAAGATAGATCATGTCCTTGTAGTAGATGATGTCATCCACTACCCTGTACCTGTAATCCTAAATACTACCCTCCATCATCTCACAATAAAAGGTATTATTGGAGTATTCCACCAAGAGAATGGACTTCCAATCTAATAAGATCTTTGTCATGGAGAAGGCCACAGGTCTCCTGGATAAGGCATCAACAATTTTATATTCTTCTCCCCCTTTACATATTCAATTTCAAAATCATATTCTCAAACCTTACTCACCCATTTATGTTGCCTCTCATTCATGTCCCTCTGCTCCAAGAAATATCTCAAGTTGTTGTGATCAGTCCTCACCACAAAGCATCCTCCTACCAAGTACTTTCAGAACTTGTCCAATGCATGCATGATGGCCAACATATCCTTATCATATATCGGGTAGAGATTCTCAGGCTTCCTTGGCTTTCATCTCTGGAAAGATATGGGATGTCAGTTGTGCATCAATACTTCTCCTATTCCCTCACTAGATACGTCACACTCTAGGACAAAATGTTGCATGAAATATGGGAGTGCTAATATCAGGCAAGTGATCATCACCCTCTTCATTCTATCGAATGCTACCTATGCGTCGTATGACCATCGTAACACCCCCTTTTTGGTGAGGTCTGTTAGTGGCATAACCAATTGTGAAAATCCTTTCACAAAGTGCATGTAATAGCTGCATATCTTGAAGAATCCTCACAGATTCTTGAGTGACCTGGGAGTGGGCCAGTCTAAGATGGCCTAGATCTTTTCATGATTCACCTTTAATCCCTCAACACCAATCACATGCCTGAGATAGAGGATCTCTGTCAACCCAAAATCACATTTTTCCTCCTTAGAAAAAAGCAACTGCTCCTCCATAATGGTGAGAATCTCATCCACATGCTTCATATGTTCCTCCCACATCCTATTGTAGATTATAATATCATCAAAGAAAACCAATGAGATTTTTCTCAACTATTTGTTGAATATATGGTTCATGCATGATTGAAAGGTAGCTAGTGCATTAGTCAAACTGAAGGGAATGACTAGAAACTCATAGTGCCCATAGTGACACCTGCATGTTGTTTTATGGATATCCTCCTCTCTAACTTGAATATGGTGATATCCTGATCACATATCAACCTTTGAGAAGTATATTACCATGTGCATTTCTTCAATCAACTCATCAATTATCAATATTGGGTATTGGATTTTGATGGTCTTTTTGTTTAGTTCCCTATAGTTTGTACACATCCTCATAGTGCCATCTTTTTTCTTCACTAGTACAATTGACGAAGTGAAAGGACTAGAGCTAGGCCTGATATGTCCCATCTCTAGAAACTCCTTTATGGCCTTTTCTATTTCATCCTTGAATCTCTTTAGATGCATGTAGGGGGTGGTGATCACAGGTTTTGACCTCTCTTCTATTTTAATGACATTCTTAAATCCTCTGTCAGGCAGTCTCCCTGCTGGAAATGGTTCACATACTCTCTCATGCTTTCCAAGCAATGCCTGGATATACGTAAGATAATGTTGTCATTTTTGTAATGACTTCTCCATGGTGATCAAGAACTTTGTTGCAGAAGCCACGTTCCCATGTCTGAAAAGGGCCTCCATGTGTTGGTTAGACACAATCCTAGGGGAACTTGTCGACATACCTCTTATGATGACTCGATATCCACCCTTGTCTCAAAATTCCATCCTCATGTCCCGATAATTCATGCGGATATTTCACAATGAGTACAACCATTGAACTCCTAGCACCACATGAGTATATGCTAAATCTATGATGTAGAAGTCATCGATCAATGTATATTTTCCCAGTGTTACTTCTAGTCCCCTGATACTCTGAGTACACATCATGTTGTACCCATATGCTACTACCACATTGAATTCCTCAAAATCCTCTGCATGGATTTTTCTCTTGGTGACAAGTGCAACATCAATGAAGTTGTGGGTGGCTCCACCATCAACCAATTTGGTAACCCTCTTCCCCTACACATTGCTTCTGACCTTGAAGGTGTAATATTTAGGGACTTTTGAGAGTGTGTCAATGGTCACTCCCTTGGGGATATCCTACAATGGTACCTGCTCTATAAATTGTGACAATTCACCACTGTCATCCTCCTCTTCAGAAACTACCTCAATGTAATGGAATTTACCTTTTCCCATACATCGATGACCTATCTCCCACATATCTTTGAAACTGAAGAAAAGTTTCTTCCTCCTTAGTTTTCTCCGAATCTCCTCATCTGTCCTGTCCTTCCCTATCCATGGCTTAGGGTGAAACTTTGTCTCCTTACCCCCTTGAGTGATAAATGATTTTGTTGGTGCCTTCTTGTTTACTTCATCCTTCACATCCATGGATATCATGATGGTCTCCTGCAATGTGTTTGGCCCGAAGGCCTTCACCCATCCTCTCAAGGGTTCAACTAGACTCTCTGTGAATAACATCACCAACATTTGTTGAGAAATATATGTCACCATAACTTCCATCCTCTTAAAACATATGATGTATGCTTCGGTTGTACCTGTCTGTCTCAACTATGCCAAATCTTTTAAGTGTATCTTAGGGTCCTTTTTATCAAACCTGTCCATCAAAATTTGAGTGAATTCCACATATGAAGTGATGTTGGTGTGCCCTAATGTTACCAACCCATGGTACCAAAATTTGTGAGCTTCTCCTTCCAAGTGAAGGGTGGCATAATTAATTTATTCTTCCTCAGTCATTGGGTTAAGTTGGAGGCAACTTATGTACCCAGGCCCTGGTTGTACTCTTTGTAGACCCATTGAAGGGTGGAATAATTAACCTTCCCACCTTGCGCATGAGATCATAGTTATGTGGGCTCTATGCTCCTTTGTTTCCCTCCCTAGGTCTGTACTTTTGTTTGAGGTTGCATAAGTCATTATAGGAAACTTTCTCACTGGCATCTTCATTTATTGTCTCATACTCCCTGTATGAGTTGTTAATATCAAGCCCCTGATCCGGTTTCTCCTGTGATTTTGTAGGATTCTGTGTCAGGAACTATGATAATAAGGGCATAAGTATATTTAGGCTCTTTCTTTGGGTCAGGGTATGGTTATTGCTACTCTTTTTATGCATTTTATCACCCCAATGGGATCCACTGGGTTCACCTTGACCCATACCATTTGTATTCCCACGCTGGCTTACCAGTTGTGTGAGTGCCTCAAGCGTCTATTGTTGAAACCTTGTTATATCTATTTGTTTTTGGGACGACTGATTATGTCCCTTGACCATATAATTTAATATTTGGAGCATAGTCCCTTCACAGTTGTATCCCATGCTTTCTTCCGGCTCTGATTATGTGTGGTTTGCTTTTGTTTCTCTTTTCGTTGAATCTTGAGAGGTTTTTCCTCAATGCCCTTTTCTTCTAGGAAATATTGTAGTCATGGGTTGGAATAACCACCAACTCTGAAACAATTATAATGTCCCCAACTAGACTAGGAGGGGAAATTACCTTTTCTGACCCAAATTTGTTATTCCTTCTTATGTGAATGTGTTTTTAACTTCTTACAAATAGTTTTCTCAATTAGGAATATTATCTAACATATATCATACATCCATTACACAAAAAGTAGAGAAGATAACATGACATCTTATTATGGATGGAAACTCCCAAAACTAGTACAATGATATCTAATGGTTGTAATAATGGTTATAAAATACTCCTAAGCACACAAATCTAATGGCTGCCAAGAAACTACACAATATACTACATAAACAATACATGAAAACCTATAATGATGCCAATACACTATCCCAAGATTCACTAAGCCTGAAAATGCTCTGATCCAGTAGTATCCTCTTTGCAAGCGGCCTTCCAATCCTAACCTGAGCCCCTCGCAAACCCGATTTGATAAACTGTTGAAACCTCGATTTGCATATTTCCTCATGGGCCGACTACAAGGCATCTAGCTCAACTCTATCTCAACCCTAGGGGGTGACTCCTCCTGCATATGTGCTCAAACCCTCCTGATACCTATAGCTAAGATGCTTTGCCTCCTATTGAAACTCGCCGTAAATACCCTACGAAATCTGATATGCCTCCCAACTTTCTCCAACAAGAAGTCAATTATAACAATGAACTTCAATAAGAACTCTGGATGAATTCTCATTTTTTTCTAGCTATGGTGGATATTGCACCACCGAAACTGATCTTGCAATGGAAGGGTTTTTCCCAAAACCCCAATGTAAATGCTGGCTATGAGAGCACTCCAATAAGATATCAAATCATAATTAGTGATTGCGAAAGTTCTCTTTCTATTTGGAACTTAGGTTATTGGATATGTATTACCCAAGAAGTAGTGATTCTACCTTTCCCATTTATCAAGCACTCCTGCAAATTTTCATCTATTCTCACACCTTTGTCTAGGATTATCAAATTTTGTCCAATGGACTTCGCATATCTTTATTATATATTAAATTAGTGTTTATTTTCATGGTGTTTATTTTATGTTAATTTTAGAGCTATTAATACATGTGTAGTTGGTTTTTCTAGTTCATCACAACCCAGTATCAATCTTGAAATCATAAGGATCCATACTGGTCTCATATGATTTACTATCTCATTGTACTATGTTCATGTTCCTACACTATAAAACATGTTGTTATTGATCCCAAATCCACAAGCAATCTCTTGTCTACTAGTTGCATGCATATATCAGATCTATAATAAGTTGAACCAACTAGTTGGGCATATCACAACATGGACAAAAATATGTTTATCTCTCTTCACAGGGATATCATTTCCATTTCTTTAGGTGATTTCATTGTTACTTTTTTTTGGTTGAAAACACATCTTATATTTACAAATATTAGTACAAAATATGGAAGGGAATTTATAGTGAAAATCATAAACTCTTCCTCAGTGTAATGAGGGCAGAAATAAAATCAAAGTACTTACCTAGGTTCAATGAATGGGCATATTTAATCAAAAGAGAACCCTTAGCTATGAGATGATGGTGAACCTCATCCCACCATAGAGAAAAAAGAAGAGGACATAGAACTCACCTCATGATAAAAAAAATTCTTCGACCTAATTTTCAAAAGAATAAATATGGTAAAAACCCTTACACAATGCCAAACCCTTGCAAATGTAGAATGGACCTAACAAAAACAATCACAAAATAAGGAAAACCTCCAATGAATCCTATCCTGAAGCAACAAAAAGAAATGATCCTTAAGAGACCTCCAACACTAGTTGGAAAACTAATACTCCCAAAAATTGTGTTTAGTTGTCTTTGAATGTTGACAAATAGGGAAAAACCCATTGAAGATCCTACTCTTGGCTAGTCAATTCTTTTGACATAATCCCTTGATAAATCACTAACCATGAAAAAATTCATAGCTTGTAGGAAACCCAAATCAACGACACACCATGTAGGCATCTAATCCCCTAGATCATGAGAAATCCAATGGATATTAATGACTAGAGATAACATATGTCACTGATGAAGAATAGAGTATAGATTTTGAGAATCAATGTAAAATATTATGACTATAGCACCACTTTGAATCCCTCCAAAACAGTCTGTGACAGTCCAATGTTCATTTTGAAAGTTCTAACTCTAGGATGAGTCACAATGCCATAATTCAGAGATGATTAGGCGCAAGGAGACCATATTCCTGAGCAAGAACACACTACTCTTTCTAATAATAATGGGAAATATCCCACAAGTATCCCAATAAAAACATGTTCTTCCTGCTCAACCTATGAGCTTGAAATCTAAGAAACTTTGCCACATAGGAATCTCAAGTCCTCTAACTCAAAATATAATGACAATCTAAATCCCAACCCACTATGCTTCCCTATCACTAACATTGAATCAAACCTACAATAGCTTTCCAAGATGACCATATGCTTGAGAAAATAAGGGAGCCTTGCACTTGGAATATGTGGGGTGATGAGAAAATATCACATAACCCAAAGGCACTATGCGCAAAGATTTTTTTGGGGGGGGGATTCTTGGTTTGATGTTTCCACCCATGGTAGAATTTTGGTAGCTAAATGGGTGGTGTGGTGTCTTGAAGGTTGAATAACTGGGCAAGCTTTGTTTTGGTAGTAGATGATTGCATCACAACATAAAAGTAAATTCTGATTGCACTATTAATTACAAAATTGTATTCATGGATTAAAATATAATTTATAACCTCATACTTGGTCACGTGATTGGATGCCATGTGTGTAGTGGTGTAATATCTTTTTTGAGAAAATCATTTATTCCACAAGGACAAGATATTCATCTTTAAAGTGGATAGAAGCTACATCAAGCCTTATTCTATAGTCACACTTACAAACAAAGTTGTGGACAATTTAGGAATCACCATCCAATAGTCATATTCAAATGTTGGTACTAATAATACTTGAGTGGGCCTAATGGTTAAGAACATGTGTTTCCTCCTTGGAGGTCATGTGTTCAAATCTAGAGGGGGGTAGGGTATGTACACCTCTGTAGACTTCAGTAGTCAAATCATTGCATGAAGGGGGTCTCTTGTCCCATAAACAAGGGGGTCTCATACACCAATTTGGTCTCTGGCTTGGTCGTGACCTTAAAATTAGATTATTACATTTTTTTCGATGGAAGAAATCACGGGAAACCATCTAAGTACTCCCCACATTTCATGGATGGTAAAAGGGGTAAATTGTCATCCCTGATTACTAGGCCCAACCTGGTGGGAACATCCAGTGATGGATTTAGCCGGTCGAGGATTTGACCCCAAGACCTTTTGCACTATAACAATAGCACTCATCCACTCGAGATAACCTATCAGATTATTATTATTATTATTATTATTATTATTATTATTATTATTATTATTATTATTAGTCCCTTCCCTTAGGCAACATGGACTATTAGTAATCAATTTTTCATAGATTTATTAACACCTACATGAAAACAGATCATTTAACCCAAAGTTTTAAGAATGTCATACAATTTTACAATTGGAAATTATGTGTTTTCCCTAAGTTTTTAAGTTTGAGGCCTTATTTGGCCTCATATTGAGGCAAGTTGTTTCAAACTTAGAAAATGAGAGGTCGGGAACTTAGTAAAGCAAATAATCAAGAAGCAAGGTGAATTAATGCCAACTTTCAAGTTAGCATTAATTTCCAACATTAAATGCTTAATGTTTTTAGCATCCATAAAACATAGTCCATAACTGTCATTTTGATGTATCTGGTTAGCTGCCAACCGCCCTCGACTTCCACCTCCACCTGGTCACTTACATGTCCTACACCTGAGTAGAATCAATCAACATGGGGCTATTACATAGATTCAGTGTCATGGAGGCATTCCATGTTCCTTCTCTTCACGAGGTTGATTCCCCCCTACTGTTTCTTGGCATGTTCTCTGGCCACTGCTACTTACAACCAAAGTTTCTTGGTGTGTGCTCGATTGTTGCTACATAGCTTAGGCTGTTGCTACTTAGCTTCCACTTCATTGGCATGAATGTTTCATGGTCATGGGCATTGTGTTGTATGGCCTCACTGGCATTTGTAAACTCCATCGGCTGCAAAGACTGCCATGCTATATCTATTGCTCCATTCTCTGATTAAAGAGAACAAATCTGAATTTATGTAAAGTAAAAATAAATTTCCCTAGTTAGCTAAGCTATGTTTTTCCCAATCATCAATGCTTAAAGAACTTATTTTTGTTACTTACACTTGCTCGAGAAATCCATCTCGTTTGGGAGGCACTCTGGTCAGTCTCGTTTATGTCCGTCAACTTGTTGTATTAGCTAACATTGGAGCAAGACAATACAAGAAATAAACCATCTTTTTGGTTACTTACACTTTCTCAGGAACTCCATCTCGTTCTGGAGGCTCCCCGATCAGTCTCGTTTCTATCCATCAACTTGTTGTATTAGCTACAATTGGAGCAAGAAAATACAAGAAATAAACCAACGGACAACGAACAGTGGAAAGAAAAATGTGAGCACCTTATTTGAATCACTGATTTGAATAGCATGATTATGCAAACTCTGAAGTTGATGTCAAGCGATTGGGACAAGCCCTAGATCCGAATGGCACCAGCATTGCTCATAATTCCATTGTGAGAGATCTGACGATGCTCCAATATCAATTTCCATTATTTCTATGGGAAAATATTTTGTAGATGCAATTGGGTTTTGAAGCCAAGGAAGAGGAGAGACTTTGCACCCTGCTAAGGCAAGACTTTGCACCCTTCTAAGGCTTGTATGCCAGGAATTATCGCCCTTCACCTTCAAGTTGCTTAAGGATTTGAAGATCCATACAATAGAAGCATGCCACTCAGTAATCACTATTACAACATTGAAGAACTCACTTGGCGAACCTATAGCCCTTAGATTACATTGTTAGTAGCATCCCTGGAGGTTTTCTTGGCATAACAAGGAGTACTTTGAAGCAGTGCTTGAGGAGCCCCATTTCTTCTATAGTTTACTTACCAAACAAATAATCCCCCCCCTTTATTGAGCTAACTAGAGAGGAGTCAGTACCTAGCAGTGGTGCTAGTCTAGGTCACTCCGGTGATGTAGTCATCTCCTATTGTCCCCACCCCCCTTCCGCCCGACAAGCTCAGTAGCGGTACTAACTAGCTTCTTACTTCTTGCATAGTCTGGTCTTGACCCTAGCGGTTATATTGTCCTTTTACTGGTCTTCTCCCAACATAACAGGGATCCTCCTTGAAGGCCCTGGGCATGGATCCTCCTTGAAGGCCATGGAAAGGAGGGTAGGCGAGCTCTCCAACAATCAATCTCTATCAAGGACAGAAACATAGTTAACATTAACATTGGCATACTCTGGACCTGCAACAATCCTCCATCCTGAGTTAGCTAGTCGGAGCCTCCCAAAGAATCGAACTTTGGACGTCAAACTGTCCTTTGTTAAAGTTGTTTGCATGGAGGTCAATACATCATTTGTTCAACATGTCCATCTCTCTTGCAAGTGGACAAGTGTCCAAAAAAATGTATACTCTAAACACATTGTTGTCCATCTCTCTTTCAAGTGGACAAGTTTCCAAGCAAACACATTGTCTTTATCTTAATTTTCTTTATCTGAATTTCTTTGTATTTAATAAAAGGTTGACATATTTATTTATTTAATAAAATCTTTGATATGGTTAGGGATTTATGGAATATGAGTCCGCAAATGTTTACTGGTTGCTACATTCTTAGTGATTTTATTATTTCAATAGTAGTTGTTAGGTGGGGATCGGGCCCAATATTAACTCCCTTCATCCAGTCAGAAAACAAAAAAATGGATACGTCCCTGCATTTGATTTCAGTGATTGAACCATGCAAAATTATATGTGGAGAAAGAGAAAAAATAATGGTAAGAAAGTCTCAAACATTAAGAGCCGTATGATCTTTCCACACTGTGGGTCTTGTAGTCGAATGACCAGCCATGTTCCTCCAGATATCGATGGAGACCACAATAAGTATTTCCACAATGACACTGAAAACCTCTTAAGCCAACACGTTTTCTACAACTAAAACATGGTGACGTTAAGCCAACCTTGCAAAGGAACGATTTTATAAGAGAAATATTTGTATATATTAAATTGTGTGTGATCAAAGATTTTAGAGAGTGCTATGCATACTAGGTAGTTTATTCTAGATCCTTTTCTCTTACTTGCATAATCAACTAGGTATTATAGGTTAGGCTATTTATTTAATTATGTGTTTTTATTTATTTATTATTAAAATAAATTA
>JASDQU010586075.1:8193-20076 GCA_032191745.1 Picea mariana | reverse complement strand
TTTATAGCCAATTACGAGGATTGATTGGATGGCACGTTTGGCCTGTAAGTTGGCATAAAAACAAAAACAAAATAATCTATTGTATCTTTGATACAGACTTAAACATAAACAAACTATTTGGAATTGGTCTCTGGTAAGAGAAAGGCTTAACTATTTGGAATTGGTCTCTGGTAAGAGAAAGGCTTAACTATTTGGAATTGGTCTCTGGTAAGAGAAAGGCTTAACTATTTGGAATTGGTCTCTGGTAAGGCAAAGGTTTGAAAAGCTGTTATGGCTTTTATATAATCCCGTGGCCGGCTGTATCCAAAGTCAAGGCATATAGTTGTTATATTAACAGCTTTTATATAATCCCGTGGCTGGCTGTATCCAAAGTCAAGGCATATAGTTGTTATATCTATAACTGTAGGAATAGATACCTCACGTCTGCTATATTGTAATGAGATGAGATGGGCGATCATGCCTGTAATGACATGATCGTTGATTTTCCTGTAATGCATGTATATTGTTGATTTGTTTTTAATTCAGCGGAATTAATACTATTATATCATAGAATTAAAACCAAAAATTTTATTATATTTTATAATTAATTCCATTATAAAATAGATAAAATTAAACTTATTTGAAGTCACATGTGTGTGAAAGCACTTCCTGAATCTCTATTTCGAGGATGCTTCCTTCAACGACTTTGACTTAAAATTCTCTTATATCTATAGTTAGAATTAGCACAGTCACATAATTGTAGCTGATCAACATTGAAAAGCTGATAAGATGAAAAGAATCTTTAAAAAATATATTAAATTTTATTATTGATTAACAAATAAAGAGCTGAGCTTCATTTATCTAGTATTAATATTTTAATTTCTGTTAATCACTTAGGTGGCAATCATGAAATTTTTGTTTCCTTTCATAATCATGAAATTGAGCATGTTTTAGTGGAATTCCCACATTAATCCTAAGCCAAGTAGTTTCAATAAATATTGTACTAATATGTATCCATCACTTCTCATAGTCAATCCAATATCTATTGCTTTATGTCATAAAATTCAACTTAATTTTCTATCAAAAACATGGAACATAGTCAATCCAAGATCTAGTGCCTTATATCATAAAATTCAACATAGTTTTCTACCAAGAACAAGGAATCTACGAGCATTCACATTATGTTAATTATAACTCTTATTTCTTTATGTCATAAAATTCAATTTGGTTTTCTACCAAAAACATGGATCATAATCAATCAAAAATCTATTTCCTTATTGCCTAAAATTCAACTTAGTTTTCTACTAAAAGCATGGAGTCTATGAGCATATCATACTATGTTGAGTATGACTCTTCTTAAAAGAAAACTCACTTCTCTTTCTTTACTTGTAAATAAAAAACATGTTTTCTTTCATATTTTTATTATTTATTGAAACATTTTCCAAGGGAAACATATATTAATAATTTTTAATTAATTTATCAAAGAGAGTTGTACATGTTACCTCCTCATGGGTAACTACTTCGAGAACACCTTCTTAACGGGTGTTGTGTTGTTTCTTGCATAAGTCCTTTTGTTCATATTCTCCCAACTCATACTACTCTTTTAGTTTTCTCCTTCAGGCATATGATTTGCTAGATCATCCACCGTATATCGATTCCCCTCTCTCACACCTTAGATGAGACATGCACTTTGTAGTTGGTACATTATGGTTTCGTTCCACGTGTTATGGTACATTGGTTTAGATTGTTTACTTCACTTGTTGTGTTATGTTGTCATTGTATGGGTTTGATACTTAGACATGGTTCAATGAGCTTTGAGCTAGTTGTGAATATGACAAACACTAAAATGACATTTAGTAACACTTCATTACATTAAAGACTCTATTATTTTTCTCATCGTACAATGGGGGACATAATTATCCTTTAGAAGTATCGTTAGGTATTAAGTCAGGTTGTACTATTAGGGATCTAGTTAAGGTAGCGTGTTTTATTTCCTGGACATACTCAACATTTTTCATTTTGCCCTTCACTTCCATTATGTTCATGAAAAATTATTCCTGCTCATGGTTGACTTATCAAATGTCATTCAGAAAGGTCTAGACAAGAAAGCCTAAATTAAATAAGCTAAAAAGGCTAGAGCTGAAGAGAAAATTAAAAAATTAAAATCCACAAATGTTAAAGTTTGAGCTATGCCACATTGCTATGAGGCCAATTCCCTTAGTCCCATGTTTGTTTATGAATATCTAAAGAAAAGGGGACTTGAATAAATGAAAGAAGGAAACAAAACAAAGAAAGGAAAAGGAAAAGGAAGGGGTAGCAAGAAATAATGTCAAGGAAACGATAACTCAAAGCTAAAAATCTCTCTTAAAGGCTTTTACATTAAACATTGGCTCATGAGAGTTAGTCGAACAAGTCTAAAATACCTATACATCGTCTTATATGACTTTGAGGGTCAACACATGAAGCTTTTTTATTTCCCCTTGTATAAGTTATTTTTCATATCTCCTACCTCTAACTTAGTGACTTAGGAAATACTTCTTGTCATAGGATTTGTCACATGTATAAATGCTAACGTTGTTCTCCATGATGAAGCTTAAACAAATTTTAAAATTAAATTATGTTATGTGGTTTCTAGATGTAATCATTATGTTTTCATTGCCTAATGACTTGTAAGAGGGTTATACCCACCACTATAAGTGGGTTCCTTTCATTGGGATCCATGTACATACATTTAAGGTGGCATCTATGCCTTGGGATCCATTTATCATACCTCAAGATCCATGTACTCACCTTGGGATCTATGACACTGCATCAGGATCTGTGATGTTGCCTTAGGATCTGTATGCATGTATATAATGATATATATCTACATTTGGATCCTTGTACTTCATTGAGATATGTGTCACTGCATTGGGATTTGGGGCAGAGTAGTGGACGATAAAATGGACGCCATATCATCATCATTTTCCACATGGACTATTCCTAGAGAGTGCCCCTTCTTTGTTCGACCATTATTCTAACACGTGTGGCTTATTATGCTTCATTGGCCACATATGTGAGGTTGTTGATGATTTTTATGAGGTGGTTACAAGTCGTTACAGTTGGTTATTGGTTCTTATGAGTCGTTATGACCCATTTGAACACTTTGTTGAGTGAGCACCTAGCTTGTGGCGCCACATGTTTCATTCATCATTGGACCATACCACTAGACTCCCACACATGTGTCATGATGTTGGATCTTCCACATTGAATTGGTCAGTCATGATAGGCAAGGGACCATAGGAAGGAGAGGAAGGGACCCACAAATGCTTGGAAAAACAACTAGGGTTAACCTCACCACTAGAGGGAGAAACCAAAATAGTAGAAATAACAAAGAAAAACCTAATACCTTAGCTTGATTTCCTGAGAACCAGAACCTTGAGAGTACCAGGAGGACCCCGAACCACCAATTTGACAATAGACTTGGGTAGAAATCCACACAAAAGGGTTCCATACGAGTGCACCCGAAAGCCCAAACAAATGAGGAAGCATAAGCTAGAGACAAGAAAATAGAGGGTCCCTCTCCCAAACAAAAAACTCATCATAAGCACTAGAGCCAAGGCCACAAGAGAACCCCACCAAAATACAAAACAAAAACTAGAGAGAATCATTGCAGAACTTACAATTAATTACCAACAGTTGAGTGAGGCACCAGGACCGAATATCCATATTGAGGTCGAAGAACTATGTTTTCCCCCATTTCCAAACAGAGTTGCCCCTCTGCTTCAATTAAAATCCATATTACCACATGATACCATAATTCCTTATGTAGCCATCACCTCATACTCATCAAAGATCCAAGTACTCGTTGGATGCACCATGAAGTCATATGATGTCTCATTGTCCTAGGTCACTAGAGTTATCCCCCTTCATACCAGGTACACTAAAGCCACCTCATGCCCATGCACATAAGTTGCTTCTAGTCACATCCACTTGGAGTGTCACCTGACACCCATGCATCTGAACCTGATCTAGGTAAACTTTTAGCTATTGTTATTATTATTATTATTATTATTATATTTTTTATTTTTTATTTATTAAATTTATATTAAAGTATTTTATATTTTATTTTTATTTTAAATTGTAATTTCTTGTATTATGTAAAATGGATAATAGCATGTAATTTATATTTTTTTTAATCTATTTATGTGTAAACCAAAAAAATAAAAATAAAAATTATAGATATAAATTAAAGTTGTATTTTAAGTTTTATTAAGTATTTTTTTTTTAAGGTATTAGAAATGATGAAAAAGAAATTCAACATTTTTACTCCAAATTTAGTGAATATTATTTTGGATTGATAAAAATGTAAATATAAAATCCTAACAATTTCCTTCTTGAAAGCACAATATTCTTATGGCTTTGAAAACTCGAGAACATGATCCCAAGATACAAAGCCCAAGAACGTTGAACTTATTCAAATTCTTCGTTCTTGTTTAAAGTTCCATTCTTGAAGTTTCATACAACATTTAGCTCCCAAATTCTGAAATAACGGATGCCTAGTTTTTAGGCATTCAATGGGCATCTAGATTGTTTCTAAACTCTAGATGTAAAACTAAATTTATCAAGTGTTTCGTTTGTTAGCCACATTTCCTTTTCCCTTAATGGATACATTGGTCCTCAACGCAGCTCTTGTGTGATTATTTAAAGTCAGTTTTGTTGCTATCTAATAAGATGAAAGAATTGAATGCTTCTCTCATTCAACTATTTTTTGTTTTTGTCTCATACGTGCTCAAATTGTTGTAGTGTTTTTTATGCAACAGAGCGTCGTCGTGCTGCTGTAATTTTTTTTAATGGAAACCAAGTTATGTTATGTGTAATTTCTTTTATTGGATTAATCTACAGAGAAAGTTTTATTTTGGATAATTTTTAATAGATAAGATCTAAGTCTATTTTTAATATAAAATCCTAAGATTATTTTTTGCATTAAAAATAACAATTTCATTAATAAAAAAATTAAAATCTCAAAATTTTGATGATGGATTACCAAGTCAAGCAAAGAGTTGGTAACCTAATAGCATGAAATGAATAAAAAAATGAGGAATTAAAGAAAGACCAACCATTTGCCATTAAAAACTAAATTGTGACAAAAATAAGATGAAAACATGTAATTTTATAAAGTCAACTACATAGATATTTACATAAAACAAAGACATATTCAAAATGAGTTTTTATAAACTATAATGGAAAGTAGAGAAACAAAAAAAATGTGTATATGTATTTTGTAATTTTATAGAGTCAACTACATAAATATTTACATAAAACAAAGACATATTCAAAATGAGTTTTTATAAACTATAATGGAAAATAGAGAAAAAAAAAAAAAATGTGTATATGTATTTTGCAAACCAGAAGAATATTTATTTTGCAAACAAGAAGAAATCAAAGATAGATTGCATATGAAACATTGTCTTATTTGTGAACATTGTCCTAGATTACACAACTTTGCCCACAAAAAAAAGTTATTGTACGTTTGAAAGCACCGCCAAAAAATAAACCTATTATCAATTGAGACATCTTAACATAAACAAAATCCTACATAATCTTTCATAAACATAGATACAAATATTATATTGTATTACGCATTCTTCTATATTTAAAAAAATAAAAATGAAATCTATCGTATTATATTTTTATCTTAATCTATTTCCACCACATGGTGGAAAATAACAATTTAAAACATATAGGATATAACAAATAAATATGCCACCTAGTAATAAAAGGTTCGACCGAATATGGCATCGAATATCCTTAAACACCATCATTGTTGAAACTCAAAATATATTTTATACCACTTTTATTTGGATTAGATACATCTAAGCATGATGTATGTTCCCATGGGTGGTTGTATCCCATGTCAAAGCATACAGATAAGATATAATATATAACCCTTTAATTTGAATTATTAGATACAGCTATGCACACTGTAGTAAATACTAACACAGTGGCTTAGTGCCGAGAACTATTTTTGTATATTGGATAAGTAATTTTGGAACAGTGGAGGATTGGGTTGGGTTTTCCATCACGTTGGTAAGTTTTGTAATTGATAGAGATTTATATTGTATTTGTTTAGTTTTCTTTACTGTTGGAGTGAAGAACATGTGATAAGATGTATTTTTGGGAACCATATATATTAATATATGGAGAAAATTGTTATTGGAAAATACTTCGCACAAGATATATATAACAGTGGAACGATCGAGTAGGGGTTGATAGTATTGCAAAAAGACTCGACATGTTATATATAGTAGGGGATCTCTTAGCTACTACTCAGAGGTATAGGACTTGGGTACAATATCCTTTTCTGTCAGACCATGCTTTGTTTTTTCTCGAGTTTGGAATGGGGACCCCGGTGGTGGCATATCCTTTTAAACTAAACCCTGTCTGGATTGGGGAGGAGTCTTTTGAGGTGATGGTAAAGGATGTGTGGATGGACCCTGGTCTTCATAATATTATAGGTGCTCAAAGGAGATTGGTGGGGAAACTCACCACATTAAAATTGCAAGTCAAAAGGTGGGCGAAGGAAAAGCGTCTCCGGGATATGAGGGATCTGAATAAGATTGAAGAGACTCTCGAAAGTATTTATGAGCATATGACTCAAGGAAACACTACTGAAAACATTGACCAAATAGTTTACAACCTTGAAACAGAGAGAAAGAAGCTACTATTGGCAAAGGAAGAACAATGGTGTCAGAAAAGTAGAGCTATATGGATCAAAAGAGGTGATAAGAATACAAAGTTCTTTCACCGTTTTGCGAGCTATAGGCAAAACAAAAAAATTATTTGGGATATTAATGATGGCACAAGGGTCTTACATTCGGGATAACAAGCTATCAAGGCTGAAGAAGTAAAGTTTTTTAAATATTTCTTTAATGATACCGGACATAATACTATTGTAAATCAGATCAATTTAGTCAGAATGTTTCCTAGCTTTGTGAGGGAGGAGGAATTAAGTCTCTTGGAAAAACATGTTACAAAGGATGAAATTTTCGAGATACTAAGGGGCTTTGCAAAGGACAAAATCCCTGGTCTAGATGGATGGACTGTGGAGTTCTTGTTATTCTTCTTCGAGCTGGTTGGAAGGATTTATTAGATATGGTGGAAGAATCTAGAATTAGAGGGGAGGTAATCAGTTCAATTAACTCAACCTTTCTCTCCTTGATACCCAAAGAAAATAATCCCACAGAGTTCAGTGATTTTCACCTGATAGCCTTATGCAATTTATGTTACAAGATTATAGAAAAAGTGATTGCTAAGAGAATTAGACCAATAATGTCCAGATCTTTATCAGAAGAGCAGTTGAGTTTCCTTAAAGGTAGGCAAATACTTGATGCAATTGGTACGGCTCAAGAATGTTTACATAGTATTAAAAGTAAAAAATTACAAGCTATAATTTTGAAACTTGATTTAAAAAAGGCATATGATTGTACAAACTGGGATTATCTAAGGTTAATTTTTCTTCAGAGTGGTTTTGGTATTCCAACTACCAATTGGATTATGGCATGTGTTTTCATCTACTAATTATGTTATTCTGATTAACGAAGAACCCACAATGTTTTTTAAAATAAACAGAGGACTTAGATAGGGATGCCTGATGTCGCCTCTTCTTTTTATTATGGTTATGGAAGGTCTTAGTCTGGCTCTTAAAAAAGAAAAAGTTGAAGGTACTATAATTGGAATCAAGGTATCCAGATTGATTAAAGTTCTCCATCTTTTATTTGTAGATGATATTCTAATTATGACTAGAGAGACCCTCATGGAATGGGAGGTAATACAGGATATTCTACAAAATTTCTATTGCGTCTCGGGTTTGGTTATCAATGCTCATAAGTTTGTCTTACTACACTTGGGGGTCCATTTGGAAATACTCAGGTCTTTAAAGGATATTCTCCTCTTTCCATGTAAATATCTCACATTAGGTTTCAAATATCTGGGGTATATGTTAAAACCTGACAGTTATAAAGCATAATATTGGCAATGGTTACTGGACAAGTATGAGTCTTGGATATCTCACTGGAGTAATAAGTGGTTGTCCCTTGGGGTATGTTGTGTTTTGATAAAGGAAGTCTTGGAGAGACAATCGGTTTACTGGTTGGCCCTTGCTCATATTCTGAATTATGTTCTTCAAAGAATCTGTAAGATGTGTTTCGATTTCCTTTGGTCAGGTAACAATCACAAATGCGAGTATCATTTAAGTAGTTGGAATTCTATTGCAAGACCCCAAAAATATGGAGGTTGGGGCCTCCGAAATATATTCCTTTTCTATAGATTCTTGGCCTCAAACACTATGTGGAGAGATCTGATGAAACATGGAATATGGAAAAGTGTTCTTAAGGATAACTACTTTCCGCATGTATCAATTTTGACTTGGCTTCGTTCAGCGGAATCGGTTCATCCTTTTAGATCTTAGACGTGGAAAAATCTTCGAAATACATTGCCAATTATTCTTCATTGGATGGCTTGGAAACCGGGCTCTAGCCACTCAATTTTAGTCGAAAAGGATGTGATTTTATACCTGGGACAGGATGCCATACTGTCACGGGAATCGGTGAGCCATCTTAATCAAAAGGAAATCGATATTTATATCAAGCGAGCCGGTCGAGGACTAGGAGCGTGACAGGTACACGTTGGATTAGTAGCATCGAGTTGGGGCTGGAAGAGCCTCTAGCTGAGGAATGGGAATTCTACAGGAAGTCTATGATTGAATCAGGCATTTCATTAGTTGATAAACAGGATGAGTTGATTTTGAATAGAGGTGATAAGTCTGGATATATCATAGTCAAGAATGTTTACGAAGCTTTATCCAACAATCCGTGGAATTATAATCTCGGGGGATGGAGGAGAAAACTTTGGAAGTGGGATTGCCCTCTAAAGATAAAGCTATTCGTATCTCTTATAGCAGAAAACAAAATTTTATCCTGGAAAAATCTACAAAAGTGAGGATGGAAGGGGCTAGCTATATGTAATTTGTGCAAAAATAAAAGAGAATATACAAAACATCTCTTTGTAAACTTCTCCTTCACTCTGTTAGTATGGGAGGAAATCAAAAAGGCTTTGAACCTCGTTTATGGATGGAATGGAAATATAGTGACAAAATCCTTCCAAAATTGGGCTATACAGAATTCTATTATGATTTCTCTCCCGACATATATTTGTTGGTACATTTGGATTGATAGGAATAAGTCTATCTTTGAAGAAACGTCGCCTTTAGTGAAAAAAAATGTTTATCTAGTAAGGAGTTCTATGGGTATAATAAATAATTTAGATCAAGATAGTACTCCTCGGTATATTGATTTTACCTTTTCTGTAGATAAAACTATTTCTTGGTTTGATGGGGTTGCACAACAAAATGGTCTTCTAACTGGAGCCGGTGGTGTCATAAAGATTGACGATCTTAGAGAATACAGATGGATACTAAACTGTGAGAATGGAACAAATACCAAAGATGAACTTATGGGAGCATGGGCTATTATAACTCTTGTAGTTAGACTAATAGTATTTGATTTACATGTTTTGTGGGACTCCAAGATAGTTATCGATTGGCTCAATAGGAAAAGTGTATTAAGGGTGGAAAATATGGATGCATGGAAGGAAAGAATAGAAGAAATATTTCCACTTTTCAGATCTATTTTTTTTGCGCGCATATACAGGGAAGCGAACAAACAAGCGGATTGCCTATCAAAGAAGGCTCTCCATAGCTGTTGAGGGAGAATTGCATACAACCTTTGGGTGGATGGTCATGGGGGCCCAACTCGGTTCATAAATATGTAGTTTTTTCTAGCTGTCTCTCATCGTCTCTGTGCATTTTTGGAGGCAAGCTCTAGTATTTTTCAGTTTTTTCCTCTTGGATAGAGGATCTTTTGATTTTAGGATAGTCAACTTATTAGTCTTTTGAATTACTCTTTTATGGAGAATACTTCTATGTTACTAACTGGCCAAAGTGGAATTTATGTCATGTCAACGAAGAAATATTTTATGTAAAAAGATTATATTTTTTTTTTTTGTAAGTAAGAAATTTATATTAAGTGTAGTGCCTTCTATGACTGAATAGGAGTTCCCAAAATACAAAATGAAACCAGCTGTAGTTACTGGACTGCCCCAACAGAGGGGAAACTAGTTCAGCCAGCCTCCAAGTCACCAGTCTTAAACAGTTGCTGAGTTTTTAAAACAGGAAAAGTTCAAACTAAAAGCCATCTAGCCTAGGAGCCTAAAAAGACAGGTTGCATAACAAAAGAGAGATAGACACCTGGCAAAAAGCCCAGCCACGCGGCGCTGAGGTCCTATGCCCATGGTTCTGTCTCGACATTGATCGGCTGACCATCCCCACGTTGATCCTTGCACTCCTCACGTTCCTTGTGCTCAGGTGGCCCACTGTGCTCTGCTTCCTTCTGCCTTGCGGATGCTTGTCGCAGCATGTCATCCATCTTGGTGTCAATTTACCCCCCCGGTGTGATGCCAGTAGGGTCCGAGGAGAGCTCCATTTGCATGGTTGAGAGGATCTGTAGAAAGGTAGTCACATTTTCTTCGGTGGCTTGCAAACGGTACATGAGGTCCACCACCTCTCTTCTGAGCTCGAAGACTAGGTCATATAGGACGCCCAGTCTTTCTGTAAAATGTTCGCTGCCGGGGTGGGCCGCATGGTGAAGACGCAGTCTTTTGGATGCTCTGAAAGCCCGTGGGTCACTTCGCCAGGTACTCGAGGATCCAGGGAAAGACATGGTTGCAAAGAATTGCATCCGGGGGTTCGGAGGACAGCGTGGAGTAGTATGCACTCCGCGTGGGATGGTGGCCATGGCGTGTGGGAGCGAGGACTGCTTAGGAGGCGAGGTGGTCGAAGGTCGACGAAGTATAGACTGCGCAGGAAGCGGGGTGGCGCTTGGGGACAGAATTGGGGGGTGGGTAGAAGAACCTGTAATCGGGGAGGAAGAGGGCGAGAGAGCTGGTCTGCGGGGCTTCCATGGTGAGCCCCGCTTGGGCTTTCCTCTAATTTGTTCCTTCATGGGTGCAGGTGGACAGGTCTCAAAGCACGGAACAAGGAGCCAGAGATGCAGATAGCCTGTGGAGCAAGTTTCAGAACTAGCCTGGGTAAGCTTGCAACATGAAGGGGGGAGCCCTTCCGAACGCAAGCAAGGTGGAATAGCAAATGCAATGAGCCAAGCCATGATACAGAGAGCGCAGGAGCAAAGGGTGGCGTTAATTCCCCTGACCTCGTCCATCATTTCGAATTTAAACCCCTTAACTCCCCAGGACGACATTGTCCTGCTGCACGAGGCGGTCACGTGCCTGCGTGTGGCTCTGCACTGTGTCCCGTCCCGTTCCTTGCCACGAGGAGTCCACTAGCACCCCATCCGAGAAAACATCTATAGAACCAGCTTTTTGCATGCATTGATGGAGGATTGGATGATCAGGCTCCTGGGCTGAGTAGCAACGGAGGTCTGGTCCTCTCCACGCAATGCCCACGTTAGCCAATTCATCCGCGATCTGATTCGCTTTCCTCCAGACATGTGTGGGGACAATCACCTGTTGAGAGTGCAACAGTTTTACAATGATCTGCAGCCCATAAGTGAGTCTTCAGCTGGGTGATATGTTGTCCGGTTTTACTCCGTGTAGGATTTTGCGCAACAAACCGATGATGATCTGGGAATCCCCCTCAACTATAAGCTTAGAATAATTATTCTGGGAGGCCATTTGCAGACCGTTGATGAGGCCCCATAGTTCTGCTACATTATTTGAGGAGTGCTCGAGGGGTCCTACTCCTATGTCTTTAATATGCCCAAGATGGTTTCGAAAGATGACTCCATATCCCGCATCTCCAGGATTGCCCTTCGAGGCCCCGTCGAAGTTGAGTTTGAGGAAGTCTTTTGG
>JASDQU010586074.1:21212-48113 GCA_032191745.1 Picea mariana | reverse complement strand
ATTTCGGGGTTTTCGTGGTCATTGTTCTTTGCCTATTGAAATCGCGATCCCCGATTCTCCGATAAGGCCTCCTGGCTGCCACGCGTCCATGTGAATGAACGGTCCAGATCATGTCAGGATTTCACCTTGGCTTTTCCCGATGGTATATCTCCCTTGCAGCTTCTGTCTAATCTGACGGCCCTCATTCTTTCGGGAAATTTGAATGAGATCATGTGGTTGTGAATCTTTGTCTTCCTTCTCTTCTGCAAATTCTTGTATCTTGAGCTTTGCCTTTGCTGCGCGCGTTTTCTTCACCATTGTTCCTCCTGAGCTTTCACGTCTGAATCCCCAAGGTATTTTTATCCTTTTTATTCTACCATCTCCACTTCTATACTTGCCATCAATGACAAGCATACGCTACTTGGTAAACATTTGCCAACAATTTTGCACATTATATGTATGCTTTGAATTCATAACTACCTTGTTGCAACATAGACTTGGTCTCTTTTTTCATGTTGATACCAGTAGAGATCAGGAGAAAAATCAAGGGTGGAGAGTGAGGATCTACATCAAATGTAGGATACAAGGTGTGAGGCCTCTCCTTCTCTCTTTCTCTCCTTCCCTCCTCAAAGTAGATATTTTCTTATAGCATTTTTGTGTGAGGGTAGGTTTTGTCTTTTACATATGGTCTCGCTCTGTTGTGACACGACCCAAGGTCACAAGGGAAAAATATCATAAACAGAATTGGAGACCTTATTGGGGATCTTTTCTCCTAGTTTGGTTCGGTCTTAGGGTGTCTTTTGTTGTCCTTGATTTATAAAACTTTTCTTATTTTCTGGGCTTTCCTTTCAATGCATCTGCCATCTATAAACTTTTTCTAAGTTTCTGGAAGCTTCCTTCTAGATTGGATTTTTTCTTTTTCAAGTTTTACTGATCCATCCATGGTTTTTCCCTTTATGAGTCGTGGATATCTATGATTCTCCCTTGTATGACCTCGTGGATGTCTGCTAGTCCTAGTGTACACAATCGTGTATCTGTGTAAGAAACTTGTTTTTTAAGCCTTTCTCTTTGTTCTGAGAGGATCTAGTTTGGTTCTTCAGTATAATCTAAGCCTTCTAGGTTTGATTTTTCTTTTGATGGTTTTGTTAAGTCTCTAAAAACTTTGAAATCATTCTAAAATTTCTTGCTCTTGGTTTTCCAATGTCTTTGGCTTACTTTTCATCTCTTTGCTACATTTTGAGTTTTGGGCTTTATACTCATTTTTTCAAGTTTTTCTAATTGTATACATTCTTTTATTTCACATAAACCATGTACATACGTTACCCTTGTATAGGGGTGAAGCGCAGATTTTAGTGCCAAAAAACACGTAAGCGTTGGTCATATATGGGCTTTGTATAAGGCCAAATTGTGGATATTTGTGCTTTGTGAAAGGAAAAATGTGTATAAACTTCATACGCACTTCCTACAATGATACAAACCACGTATATAATCTTATATCCATGATTCACAGTGGGGTGACCCACATATGCCTCTAAAAAGTGACTTTTTTGCTTATTTTTCAACCTTTTTGGAGCCATGTTTCAGCTAGTTTGGGAGTCTTTTTTGGGGATTTTGGTCCCGAAAATTTTTTTGGCCTATAGGAGGTTAGTAATGCATTAAATTTGAATGGAAAAAAAATATTTTTGATACATATTTGTCTTCGTTTTATCCCTTGGATTGCATCACTATAAGACTAGTCTTGTTCTCAAGATCTTGGTTTTCTAGTCACTGTTGTGGTCATCTTTGAAACTTGAGTTTATATTTGAGTTCAAGACTTTTCTTTTGTGTTTTCCTTGGATTTTTCAAACATAAACTTAAAAAAAAATCTTTCTTTTAGCATCTTTTTTTAGTTTTGCTTTGGTAGAAAGAAAATGAAAACAAAAAAAATAGTTTTTCTACTAGTTGGGTATTTTTCTTTCTTTGCATTGTTTTGCATTGTTATTTGAAAAAGAAAAAGATACTAGCATAGGAAAATTTGCATTTAAAGGTTTAAAGGATTATTCATGCATTTTATTTTTTGAAACTCTTTTTCATTGAAGAATTAGTGTAAATTTTTATTTTCTAGTGTTCTTATAAGTTTCATTTTTGCAAGAGTATCAAACAACATCAATTGCACTTCCATATCCTTTGAGTAAAGAAAAACTGCTAAAACGAACGCTAAAATTTAAATGTACTAGACTTTGTTTCTAGGGTTCAAAAAAAAGTTTAGGGTTAGGGCCTTGGATTAGGATTGGAGACATAAATCTCCAAGGACATTGAACAAACATAGGAGTCTAATTTAGGTAGAGTCAAATCCAACTGGCGTATAAGTATAGTCGAGAAGCTCCTCTAACATGGGAGTCAAACACGAGGTCACGTAAAGGAGAACCAAGGAGATATCCCCTCCAAATATTAATTTAGCGTAGTGGAGAGATCGTATATTGGGGGATTTTCCTAAAGTGATACTAACCTGTCTGACATCAGTCCTCTAGAAGAGTTTTGGACTTAGTTACCCTACCCATACGTTTGATCATGATTGTCAATGTACCCCCCGAACGCTAACTACAAGTTGGCAACCTTAGTTGTTTTTCCTAGGGATCTTAGAGTTGGTGTTTAATTTAGGTCAAGATAATTTCTTATCACTCCTTCATTCGTTGGTCCAAGGTCCCTCATACAGAAGGTCCCTTTCCTCTTTTTCATTGCTTTGGAATCGGGACCCTATCCACCTGGGCTGAATATTTTGAAAATTTGTTTTCTTGCGATGTTTCTAATAGGAATTTTTAGTGGAGTGTTTTTTTGTATTTTTGGCCTTAGGTTCGATCAATATCATAACTTTTGGATTGTTGATTTAATGTGGTCAACAAACCACTCCACTATTTGGGAAGGACCCCTAGTCGTTCTCTTGAAAGTGTGGAGCCGCCTCCTAGAAAGCGTGGGTTTTTATACCACTGGATCATCAAAGTCGATGTGTGAGAATTTTATGGACATGAACAATCCTAAAAGGGACAAACATGTGCATAAGAATGATTTGTCCAAAGTTCTTGAAGATAAAAACCAAGGGACCCCTACCCAAGGGGATTCTTATGATTTTCCATTCTTTGGAAACATTAATACCCCCTTGATGGCCACTTTGAACATTCCTGGGTTGAATGCAGGACTACCGGTTTGGTCGTGGACCACTATGAATGTTCTGAAAGCCCTTGTTGCTTCTTAGATAAGAAACTTATGTCATGGGAATTGTATGGATGTTGATTCTTCACCTTATGCATCCAAGAATTCTACTCCTTCTCCTTCTCCCTCTTCTAGTGAAATTCTAGCTACTAGTAACCAGAATTCTAAAAGGTAAAGGAAGAGGAAGAGTAAGAAAAATATTTAACCAACCTCTACTAGTCATGTTGGGGACCTATCACCAGCTTCTGTGAGTCATGATGGGGGCAAGAGACCAACCTCTACAAGTCATGCTGGAAGTAAAATTCCAATCACTGCTAGTCATACTGGCATTGAGTCACCAACCTCTGCAAGTCATGTTGGAGTCATGTCACCAACCTCTGCTATTCATGTTGGAGACGTGTTTCCAGCCTTGACTAGTCATGTTGGGGGAAAGAAATTGGCCTCTGTGATTCATGATGGAAGTGAAAGTCTATTCACTGCTATTCATATTGGAAAAATGTCGCCAACATTTGTAAGTCATGTTGTAGATCAAGACCTAGCCACTGCAAGTCATGTTGGGGTCAACCCACCGACCGTTGCAATGCATGTTGGGGGAAAACCACCGACCACTGCAATTCATGTTGGGGGAATTGATACAGTTGAGAAGCCTAGACATATAGGATGTAAGCTCAAGTTCCCTTGCAATATTTGCAAAGAATCTCACCTTACTAATTTGTGCCCTGCTATTGTTATGGTACAAAGAGTGTGGTCCTTGTCTAAAGGCCCTTCTAGTTCTTTGTCATCTTCGATTTCCAAACAATATAATAAATCATTGGTTGACGAAGTGATCGCATCGATCCCATATTCCATTGATACCAATCTTGCTTTGTGTGGTGATATGTCTCTTGACCATGTTGTCTCACATTCTATTCAACTGGTGGTTGAGTAAGTGGTCGTGTCGATGCAATCTTTGGTCGATCCCACTCTTCTCTTGGAGAGTGACCAGTCTTCCAAAGTGGTYAAGCCGACACAATCTTTAGTCAATCCCACTCTTCTTTCAGGGAGTGATGTGTCTTTCGACTATGTCTTTAGCATTTATAGTTCATTACCTTCTGAAMAAGGGGGAATTCCACTCTCTTTGAGTACTCTCCCTCCAAGTCCTAGGATGGTTTCTTTTTATTGGAATGATCTTGTAGAGCCTCGCCTTCCTTMTTTTGCACCTTTCCAAATAATGGTTCTARTTTAATCTATGTTGAAATGTGTTTCTCAATGTATTGTAGATGAAGGATCCTCAGCAATTATTTTATCCTCCTCGGCTTGGAAAGCTTTGGATTCTCCCAATCTTGTGTCAACTATTACTGAGTTGTTGGTTTTYGATAGAAGACCTAGTGAATGTCTAGGGATTCTTCCTTAGTTTCCTATCACGTTAGGTGGAAAGATTGTTCTAGTCGATCCGTTAGTGGTGTCAGACCCTTTAGACTTCAATATGCTTCTTGGGCGTCATTATGTTTATGCGATCAATGTCATGKTTTCTACACTATTTCGTGTGATGCACTTCCCTCACAACAGAAGAATTTTCATTATTGATAATCTTTCATCTGATAATCACCATCCTAGTTTGATTTCAAWTTTTTTTTCCGATTTGTGTGTTCTTAGTGTTCAAGTGGACTCTTCACTGTCATGGGTGAATTATGTGCCATCTTATCCTCAGTGYTCAATTACTTCTGAGAAGGAATCTTTACAGTCATKTTTTCCTTCTCGGGACAAGCTCTCGACAATTAATCAGGTGGTGTGTCCAATGGGGGCATGTGATCCTTCACTTTCCCCCTTTTTTCTAAGGGATTGTGTTTTTCCTCTTGAGTCTGATCTTGTTTTTTATAAGACCTCGAGCCATGGTATTTGTGAGATTTCAAGCCTAGGTTCATAGATGTTGAGTTTCCTTCAGATGAGGCTATCCTTGAAGCTATGATTATGGATTTTTGACCTCTTCTTGAATTGGAAAATTTACAAAATTGTTACCAAATAAATTGTTAGCACTAGAAGTCACCTCCATATTGCATTGGAGGTAAGCCCAGTACCCATCAGTATTTTATGTCACAGTGAATAAATTTAAAGGGGGTCAAATGGGTGCAGACTCAAGAAAATAGTGTTCTAACTCAAAAATCTGGACTGGTATGCGCAAGTAGTTGAGGTCTTGAATCAACTTCAGTCAATAAGTTGTAGTAAGGGTGAATAGAGGGAAGACTTTGGTGAGGAGGGTGTAGAGTTTTTTCATGGACATCTGGTCTTCCAGCAGCCTAAGGAGGAAATACTTAAACACAATATCCTCTTGAATTCAAATATCAAAGAAACTGAAAGAAATTATAACAACACTATAATCAAACATTCATCATAATACAGTCACAACAATCCATGTGAATCAGTTAATCATGAACTCTCTCAATATCGAAGGCAAATAATATGGAGTAAGAAAGCTGACTTAGATTAATCAATAAGTCTCAAAAACAAATACAAAACCAGAAAACCAGAGCTTCATCAACACTTTACAATATGGGAGCACTGCTTAACCATTGACCTTAACAAAATATCAAAACTAAGTATATATACTCAAAACTGCTGCAACTACCATGAGCGTGATTGGACCCATGCATTCAAAGTTTCCAGTTGATGCTCACTCTATTAGATTGTGTAGGCCTCCTTATGTTAGATGTGAGACATGCGCAGTTATGCATTTTACAGGAAAATCTATCCAGGAGGAAACTTCGGGTGGATAGTCTTCATTTATGGATGATCTCTGCAATGCCTTCCATTTATGGGGTGAGACAAGGTCTCAACTGCCAACCCCATCTTCAATAACTTCCTTCATTGGGATCAAGATGAGGCATGATTCCCATGAATGCTTTAGGCAGTTCCCACGACTTCTTTGAGTCAATCCCGGTGCCTCGAGGCCAAGCAGATCTTCTTATGTGACCAATATGGACACTTTCGGCCTTTGGCATAGCTCCTCTCCCTCTCTCCATATTCAATGTGACCAATGGCCATGAACCTACACAATTGCACTATTTCAGGTGCAACCAAAGGTGGTTTGAAAGAAAAACTCTTTTGTCCCCGCAATTCACATGAACCGCCATGCGTCCCTTTCCAAAAAACCATGGTTTTGATTGTGTCCCGCCCTTGAAATTTTAAAACATGCACACCTTTCGACCCCACAATGGAGTGTGATAATTGATCTTGTGATCTAAGATGAGTCTTCCTGATCAACGGCCAGCTCTAGTCTCTTTAGATAGACGAATCAGATCTTCCCTCTTCGAATCAACGGTCAATATCCACTTCGAGTCTCCGGGACTTCGGGACTTCAGCCACTTTGACAATTCGGCACTTTTGAATGTGAAACATGAGGAATTTCCTGAAGGAAAATTTTGAAGTGAGAGATGGGTTGTCACGTGTCCCTACTGACGGATGGTCTAGATTAACTTTGGAACTTTGGGCTTCGGCCCTTTAGAAGTTTTACACACTTCCCACTTCGAATCTCCCAAAGCTTATTTCCCCAAACACTTGGATCGGACACCATGTGGTCCCTTCAATATCAATGGCTCATTCTCACTTCAGGGCTTTTTGCTCTAGCACTATACTTTGTGTGATTTTGGACTCTTGAATTCCCATGAGACACTAATTTGAACTGGCTGATTGGATCTCCGTCATTGAAATATAAACTTGCCTACCGCTTCTGCTTCAAGACCGAAATGGATTGTTAGGAAAGTTGTGCTTTGTGTCTGTGGTTGTGGCTAGTGTGATTGAGGATTTGGACAACTGGTTGTGGACTGGGAAAATAAGGAGACCATGGCACTTTAAACACAGAGGGGGGCACACGAAAAAAATGATTTTACAAGTCGAAGGGGAAAAATCTTAAGACTTGGTCTGCGAAAAAGGAGAGAGACAGGGAAAAATTACAATCTTAGGTAGAAACCACACACCCATAGGGCTCTGACAAGTTCATGTGATAACATTTGGCTCCGCAGGGGATGGCATGCTCCCTACGAGCTGCCAAGAACATGTAGTTCCAGTGCCTTAGCTGTTGAATTATGGAGTCGAACTCAAAACATTTCGCTAAGGACTACAGGCTGCCAAGCACACTATCCTAAAAAAGAAATCAAACACACATGGGATCCAAAAGAGCTTATTTATGTACATCCCTAGACTAACTAATTTTTTACACAGTGCTAGGTGAAAGCGAATTTCCACCAAAGCCAATCAAGCATCTTCTTAACTGGAAACTCACAGACTATGTTAGTGATTGATAATAGATGATGCAACCATGACAGCAAAACGATTACATATTCCATCCCTCCTCCCAGTTCTGAAGTCAAGATAAAGCTGGGAGGCTTCAATAAATGGAGAAATGTAACTCCATGTACTCCCTTACAGGTTCGTGGAATAATTGAGGAAACCCAGAAAATTGGTAACAGAAAGCCTACTCTGCTTCACAGTTGCTCACATATGGTTGGATGTCTCTGGTAAGCACAGGTGAGTGAAGGGTTGATGTAGGATGATTATCCACTTCTTATTTGTTTGGTATGATAACATCTTCTAGCTGATGGAAAGAAATCTCCTCATGTATATCAATGGATGGATCCTCCTCTTTATCATGTTGTTTAGTGTCTTCATAGTGATCAAATGTAGGATAAGCTTGTTTCTCATCATCACTATAATATTCATAAAAAATGGGCTTCCCTTCATATCTATGATCAACCTCTAAAACAGTAATTCCATCAAGAATATAACTGTTAAGAATATCCATTTCAGGGATAGCAATGTTATAGGATAAATCGGTATATGCGGACATTAACAAATCTCCCTAGATCCACCTAGATCTAGAACAAAACAGGACAGGACATGACACTTCCCCTAAGTTACAATCATTGAATTTGTCATTGAAGAAGGAATAAGTAACTTACCTTTAGATATCGCTTCCTGATGTCTTTTTTGTCCCTGCTTCGCTTTGGTAGTCTTGTGATATCAGATCTACAACGACACAAATCGACCAAGGTGAAAGCAACAACAATAAATTCAATGAAGACCTAAACATGTGATCAAGGAGTCATGTAATAAAATAAGAGTGATTTTATGGGAAAGGGACATGCCACTGTATTATATTAAATGAAAGTAGAAGATACAACCAGATTGCCTTGATGTCGCAATCTTCCTTTCGATGGTCCTTCGTTCCAACACACACACTTTCTCCACGCTTGCATGAAGAAGATCCACTATGGATTGATGGACAAATGGAGGCCTCAAGCATCAATTCAAATAGGATTCCTCACACAATTCTTAATCTATTCTTTCATCAATTCTCCATTCAATCTTGCTTAACCTCTTCCTTGAGAAACCTTTAATTATATAGGAGAAGGAGAGATGGTTAAAGGGATGAGGACGATCCCACTAAATCTGAGAAATCAGTAGGATTCCAACCATGTGAATGCCAACTCATTTTCTAGAAGATCCTCTTCTAGAACCTTTGTAACCTCTTCTCCCTTTTAATCTTTGAAGCAAGTTCACACCCTACTTATAGAGAAAACTGTGAACATCTCGCACTCCAAGTATAGAGTAACCTACGAGAATCAGGGTTTCTTGCACCCTACAATACATGTAGCCTATGAAATCATCTTTAAAATATGTTTTGTAGAAGAAGACAATAGTCACTTTTCTCATGAAAAAGGTCCTTATGAGAGCCTGAACACATAATTGTAGAGACATCACCAAAGTGACCAAAATAATGTGTAACAGAATGCCCCCCAAAGTATGAGGCTGGAACTCGTGACAGCCAAAATACTTTGTAAAATGCATGTGTGTGTCAGAAACAAGAATCGCACCTAATCAGAAACCTAAAAACACTCAAGCATATAGAGAATATAATACCATCTCTGAGGTAGGAATTCCCATGCTCATACCACAAATGAATAAAATCACAAATGTAGGCCATGGCCACCAATCATACACTGTGGATCCATGTCACCAAAATGCTACATAGCCACTAGGAATACACTGTGGATCTATGTTAGAAGACACAGATTAGGACATATCCATGTGACATACAAAGTGGATCTATGTGTTGATACAAATCATAAATAATCCATTGCAACCTAGACCAAAAAAATGAGACCCAGGGTCTTCAATCCCATCGTCTGAAAGTACGAATCTAGCCATGTGATTACATGTGTTGAAGTCGAACATGGTAGAAACCACTTGATTACTAGTCATTGATGAAAACCATTAACAAGTGCGAGGGAAATCACCATTGATGTCAATGACTCCCAAGGTACCTCAGTACAATTCGAATGAATGTGAATAAATGAGTCGAAGTTGAACACTCGGTGGAAACTCTCGATCAGGGACCAATGATGTGAATCCACTGTCGAAAGCGAAGAGACCTTCCATTAAGGCATGCAAGTTCTAAGGTACTAAATGATTTCTAAGTCTTATTCCCAGACAATGAGTTGGAGTCGACGGAAAAAGAATCGTCACAAGAGGGCATTGATGTATCCCCCATCAATGACATGAAATAAGTAACATATTTTTAGGGTAAGTCAAAGTATGAATATGATTTGAAACGGACACAGGGAAGGATAACACGGTAAGAATTGACAACTGCAGATGGTTGATTCAATGGAGGACTTGTTTGGACTTCTCTTGAACATATGAACGACACGACAATGGTCTTGGTAGCATTGACTCAAATATGACCCAAGATATGACCTTGTAGCAATTCAAATGAGAGACAAATGGATTTCCCAACCTGGATTCAAATGACAAACAGGGGGTGTCATGTTCAAGAGCGATGCTTAATGCCACTAATACAAATGTGAAGGCACATCCCTTTCCCAAAATTTCCCCCACTATTTCTGGTGAGTACCTCTTTATTTTTACACAAGCTTGAGGAGGATAACATATGCTTGTCTATATAAGCTCATCCTTCAGACGAGTCCCTCGGAGTAAATTTAACGAACCCTAGGAATGAGTGGTTCGATTTCATAAGGGCCTTTTGATGTTTGTTTAACGAGTCCATAGAAAAATCGAGGGTTTTTCATGTTTTGAGAGTCTAAAAAACACTTAAAGAGAACTCTCCCAGTTCCTGTTTCATAAATTAGTTCGACGAGACTGAAAAAGTGATAAACTATCGCTCATCGAACGTTTTCTTCAAATACTTTTACAAGCGTGAAAAGAACAAGATCGCTCGGCAATCTTTTCATTTTTATGGAGCATGAAAAGAGCTTAAAGGATACTCCCTTATTTTCGTTGTTTTCGTGTTACCATGACGAGTACGAAAAGACAAGAAAAGTATACTCTATTGTGTTCTCATGTATTTTCGAGCACAAGAACGAACAAAGACTGAGCTCGAGGTTTTTCCTACAAAACCCTAAAAAGGTATTCATACATGTGATGGAAAAAGGGAAAAAATACTCATACACCGTCGTTCAGGCTTCTAGGTCATCTATCTATGAAAAACCATGCTCACAAGGCCATTAGGGAATTAGGTTTTTAAGAAAAATAATAAAAATAATATAAAAAATTAATGAGAAATAGTAAAAAGTGAATAAATATGGGTGAAAAGCCATTTTTACCATTTCATTGTTACTTTGTCAAAAACTTGTCCAACACACCTCTTTTTTCCCAAATTTATTCACTCGATTGTGGGAGGTACAAGCGGTCATTCAACAAACGGTTTCAGCCAATGAGGTAATCTCCTGATTCTTCAACTTTTTCATGGATTAAAATTGACTTTTATTGGAAAATTTTAGTGTTTTGATTCCATTTGGGGCCGGTAGGTGCGCTTAGGCATTCTTGCAGGTGAGCCATTCAGGACCTATGAGAACCTAAGGTTCTCACAGGTGGGCTTCAATGCACCTGTGAGAATCTCGCGCTGTGTGAAAGCATCACCTGCGAGAGCCAAAAATTGGATTTGTATGCATGTTTTTGCTCAATAAAAAATTATTCAAGAGGTTGAAATGAGTTGTTAACTTCTTTATCATGTCTCCATTGCAAATATTGATCATCATGATGTTGGAAAGGAGGGAAAGAGAACACAAGGAGGATGATTCCATTGCTAGAAATGATCTGGGTATAGTTGCTGCCCTCCGGGAATGTGGGATCTTAAAAATTTTCAGGATCCCAGGCATGAGAGACCAACTCAGGTTGTTAGAGTACCTGGTCCACATGTGGGATGTGGATCAATAGGTATTTCATGTAGGGGCCCACATGCTTACACTAGATATCGAGGATATCTATTTTCTAACGAGGTTGTCATGACATGGATACCATGTGACTCTGACCAGAGGTAGAGGCAGTGAACTTCCTATGAGCGAGTATGTTCGCCAATATTGTGTTCCCGAGGCAGAGAGAAGAAAGGGTAAAGTCGCCATATGGGGGGTCTAGGATCTGACCTTATGGAATATCTTGTTTACCATTGCACGCATGGCCAGGAGTGTGGCACCGCACATGGCTCTCTAGAGCTATTTCTAGTACACAATAGAGTGCACAGAGCCTCGGGTTTTCAACTGGTTGGACGCAGTTCTTCGCAGTATGAAGAGGCAACTGACAAAGTGCAGAAGAGGTAACCTGAAACAGTTCAGGTACAGGTCAATTTTGGTGCCATTCTTCCTTGAGAGGGTCCCACTACTGCGTCTATAGGTAGATTGGGGTTTACTAGCCCCACAGGATTCGAGGATGATGAGGTGGTCTAACCTCATGGCTCGGGACGTAGTAGGGCCTATAATCAAATATAACGATTCATTTTTTGACTGGTTGAGGCCCCAAATGTTGATAATCGATGACTATTCATATGCCAGCTTAGATTTCTGAGGAGATCTGAATTTGGTTCTGCCTGAGGATGCTCAGTGGGGTGACTTAGGTAAGAAGTACACATTTTGTTCTTTTTAAATGTTTTTTGCAAATTTTATTATGTAAAATGTTTTTATGTCTTTGATCCAAGGACTAATCAAAAAATTTCTTTTGACAACATAGATGTGGGGCTGTATCGACCTCCAGAAACATCTCCCATTCAGAGATGAGGAGAAGTGGCTCTAGTGGCAAGATGGGATGTTGAGGACTATGAGACAATTGAACAGAACTTAGAGGGACTGACTGTAGATGTCCCGGACATCACTATTAGGGAGATCCCTAGGCGCTATTAGCGCCATACTGTGGGTGTGTCTGAATCTTTTAGTCGACTGCTCCGTAGGGTAGCCCGAGAAGTTGTATGTTACCGTGAGCATCATCCGTGATGCTAATTTGTAGAAGCCATGCACTTCATATATTTTGATATTTTGGTCTTTGGACAAAAACTTTGTGTAAAACTTTTGATCATTATATATATATATATATATATATATATGCGACTTCTACCGGCTTATTTTGTTTTGTATAATACATGTGATTTGTGATTGGTTTTATAAAAGTCTCAGATGTTTGTCTAACACATACTTAGCTAAAGCATCAGTTAATGTATTTAGACATCTAGGAATGTGTTGATATTCGATATAATCAAAATAAAATTCCAAGAGGCGAATTCATAGATATACCCGCAATAAAGTAGGACTTCGGATAGCATAGACATTACTTAATTGTAGCACTACTAGCTGCGAATCAAGTCATATAACCAAGTGGCGAATACCAAGCGAAATAGCATTAGTCAACAATTCGATGACGGCACTATATTCTACGATATTATTGGTCGCATGACCGAAGCAAGCACCTCGTAGACTGATAAGTTCATTGGTAGGTGCATAAATTGCCCATGCAGCAAAAGCAAGGTTCTGAGTACTACGACTAGCGCCATTGGTGAAGCCAATGTGGGGTAGTGAAGACTCCGACACTTAAAAACCAAGCACAACGCAAGGTAAGCGGTCGAGGGTAGAAACCAGATAACGAAAAAACACACTAAAGTAACACACAAAAGTATGATACAATAAAATACAAGCACTCATGCACAGATGATCTAAGCATAGTACTTCTTTAAGTAAAGCCCATTTCTGGGTTCACTCAAAGGGATACCATCGTAGTCCACTAACTCGTAGGATTATTTCGCCAACACTCATTTGACGATATAAGGACCTCGCCACATAGCCTCAAATGTTCCGGCTCCTAGCAAATCTCGATCTTGTTCATAAAGGAGAACTAGATCACCTTCAGAGAAAATGTGTGGCTTGACATGTTTGTTGTATTGGGAGTTGACGCATTTCTTCTAGGTTTCTATAACTAGGGTGGCATCATGACGGGTTTCGCCTAGTTGCATAAGATACAACAGATGTTCTTCTTCAGCAAAAGTGTTTGGGAGAAGTTCAATGGCTAGCTTTAGAGACGGTATCTCACATTTAATCGCCAAGATGGCTTTGAGACCATAAACTAACTGGAAAGGTGTAAACCTGGTAGCAGACTTGACAGATGTCCAGTAAGCCCACATTGCTGAAAACAACATCATGTGCCAACTAGTTTTGTGAATCCTTACCATTCGTCGAAGAATGGTAATGAGGAATTTGTTTATTTCTTCAACCTGGCCATTGGCCTATGGGTAATAGGGTGTTGAGTTTTCATGGTGAAGACCCAACTTTTTGGTGAGTTCGGACATCATGAAGTTTCTAAAGTGGCTACCATGATCAATAATGATAGCTTGAGGAACACCAAACTGAGAAATGATGTGATTGAATATGAATAGTGTTGCAGTCTTTCTGGTATTGTCGAATGTAGGCATCGCCTCAGCCCATTTCGTAAAGTAATCTATGGCTACAATAATGTATCCATGCCCCCCAGCTGAGTGAGGGTGACATGTCATGAAATCGATACCCCATTTCACAAAAGGTCCAACAGAGACTACAGGGTGTAGAGGAGCAAGGTGTGATCATATTTTGTTGTTGTATGTTTGGCAAGCGTGGTATTTTTGGACAGCGCTAATACAGTCATTGAGTAAAGAAGGCCAAAAATACCTAGGTCATAAGATATTTTGGGCAGTAGCATACCCAGACATGTGACCACCACATGCTCCTGAATGGCAGTCATTCAAGGCTTTTTCAGCTTCGTCAAATGTGAGGCATTGACGAAAAATGGAGTCAATCCCACAATGATAAAGAGTATCACCAAGGATAATATACTGACGGGCTTGGTAACGTATTCGATGGTGGTCAGTGATAGACAAATTGGGCCAGAAAGTCTGAGTTTGGAGATATATAATCATATCCCCATACCAAAGGTCATCGAAACTGATCAGAAAAATGGATTCATCTAGTAATGAATCCTCTGCTACATTTTTCGTCTCAGAACAGGGAAGGTCACCTATCAATTCGGAAAACGCCAAGGATTTCTTGGACTTAGCGTGTTTGAATTCTAAGTCAAACTCCTGGAGTATTACAGTCCATTTGGAGTATTTACCCCCTAGAAATTGGCATGTAATAATGTGTTGCATAGGGTTGCAGTTAGAAATCATAGTAGTCTTGCGTAAAAGGATATAGTGTCGGGAACGTTGAACAGCTTAGACAATGACTAAAGCCAATTTTTCAACATGTAAATACTTGGTTTCGGTAGTTGTGAGACTCCGACTCAAATAATAAATTACATGTTCGTCATGAGAATCATCCTCCTGGACTAGAACCATAGCAATGGTGTAGTCTGAGGCTGCGAGATACAAGAAATAATCGCGACTGTAATCAAGTGGGAAAATTAGTGGGGTACGGGTTAAATTCAGTTTTAAAGCTTCAAAAGATTTGTTGGCAGGGGTATCCCATACAAACTCAGAAGATTTCTTGAGAAGTCGAGTAAATCTGAGGGTTAACTCAACAAAGTTTGGGATGAAACGACGTGGAAAGTTTTCCTTCCCTTGCAAACTTTGTAGTTGGCAAAGTGAGGAAGGAGGAGGGAGATTGAGAATCACCTCGACCTTCAAAGGATCTACCTTGATCCCTTGACGTGAAACAATAAATCCCATAAGTCAGCCAGATTCTACACAAAAAACACATTTGTGCGGGTTTAAGTGTATACGATAAAACCGACATTGAAGGAAAATGGCTCGGAGGTGTGTTGGATGATCGAAACGGTGCATGGAATGAGTCGGTAGGTCATCGAGATGTGGTTGGACAATGTTCTCTATATCATGAAATTCATAAGACATAGCACATTGAAAAGTCACGCTGGCATTCTGTAAACCAAAGGGTAGTTTTCGGTAGGCAAAAGTGCCCCAAGGACCAATAAAAGTGGTATTGTGTTGGCCGGCGAGTACAATATTGATTTGATTATATCCAGAGAAAACATCCATCAAAGAGAATATTTCACTCCCAGCATAATCGTTGATGATCTGGTCAATGAAGGGGGTGGGAAAGTTGTCTTTAGGACAAGCTTTGTTAATATCCCTATAATCAACGCACACGCGGATCGTACCTTGTTTCTTGTTAACCAGAACAAGATTGGAAACCCAGTCAGTTAGAGCCATAGGGTAAATAAAGCTAGCTTTAAGAAGTTTCTCAACTTCAAGCTTGATAGCAGCTGCTTTACGTGGGTGGACCGGACGAATTCATTGCCGGACAGCTTTAGCGCCTGGGTATGTCTTAACCTCGTGTACAACAATTTCGAGGTCAATACCCGACATTTATTCATAGCTCCATGTGAAGACATCATGGAATTCTTGAAAAAGAGACTTGTAGGTGACAACTTCGTCATTGGAACACAAAGCTTCGATATGCGCATTTTTGAAAACTCCAGTTTTAATGGATATGTTGAGGGGGATGGTGGGTGAGATATTACTTAAGTTCCCTTCGTAGAACATATCGTGTGGAGACTCGGGAATGGTAGAAACGACGACAATGATTGACAGAGTCGAGATCCATTGGTAACTCTCAATGGCATGTTATTCCAGGAAGAGAATGGAACGATGATGTCCATCGTCCCAAGGGGTATCTTCTATGGACATAACAGACATAATCATCTCATCTATAGGAAAAATGACACAGAATGGATCCGGAGATAAATCACCAAGAGAGGGGGTAGAAAGGGTTTCCTATTGAATGGATTGATAAGGGGATTTGACCAGACTCAAAGGCATTTGGTCACCATAGCGAAGATGATCAATAGGGTTGGGTACTATCCATGGTTCATAAGATGCAGGGGTTTCTCGAATAGAGGTGGAAATCATGTTAATCGAGGCGAAAGACAGATGTGGAATATTGGGTGGTGGAATGGGGAAAGTACCCATCAAAGAGGAAACTCTAAGAAGACCCACACCGACATTCTCATATCTAGGGGGTGTTTTCGCAATGAAAGGTACGTTGTCGGTACGTGTATCAGAGTTAAAGAAGGCCAATTGGTCCACCGTGATTACTTTTCCCTGATGTGGGAAAAGTATGACATGGAAAAGAGTGGACACAACTGCATGCATGGAATCGATCTAGCTATGGCCAAGTAGAAGGTTGTAATCGAGAGGAGCATCAAAGACCTCAACTTCAACGTTGATCATTTTGCCTTCTAATGTAATAGGCAACAAAGGGAGGACACAGTAAGACTTAAATCCAGAGCCATTAAAGGCTTTGAGCGTGTTGTGTGATTTGGTTAAGGGAAGAGAGTCGATGTCTTTCCAGTAGGCAATATACATGACACACATCGAGGCACCCTCATCAATGACTATTCTACAAATGTTCTTATCGGAGACAATAACTTGTATTTGGAATGCAAGTTGAGGGGGTAACCATGGAATGTGATCTTCCAAGTCAAAAATTATTAAATTCGTATCCATAGGGTCGATTCCACCAATGGATTTCAACAGTTTCTTCCGTTGTGTAGGACAACTCTGAAGGACTTCAAGGGCTAACATCGCGGATGGTGCTTGGGCCAGATCTTCCACAATACTGTAGTTCTGGGTAGCACACGCATGAGGATTGAAAGCAAACTTTCAAACAACACCCTTTGGGGGAGGGTGAAGAACTGTAACTAGGATCGGTCGTTTGAGATGAAGAGGACCGTTGGTAGGTGGAGTCGAGGGAAATGGTTGGACTAATGAAGGAGGTATTTCATCAACCTTTTCTTTGGAGGAAGAATAATCTTTGGCTCGAGTGCTAAGTGTGACGTCATTCTTCTTTGAATCACATGTACACATTAAGACATAGGATGTAGTGGAGAAGGAAGGTTGGTCATGAATGACCAATTGGGCTTGTTGTTGAGAAGGGAAGGGTTTTGACAACACGACTGGGGTAGGTGGTTCCAGGTTCCCTTGAAGGAACTTAGTAACCTCGGCTCGTCTTGGAAAATCCTTAGTGTAGTGATCATCACCACAGATAAGACAAGGGTATCGGGGTTTGTGCTTATCCTTATCGTCAACAGTTTGTGTTTTGGTCTTCTCAGATTGCGGATTATTTTTATCCTCCTTATTCTTACCCTTCCCTTTTTTGGATTTATTCTTTCCGGCAAGGGTAGTTTGAACAGAGTTCACCTCAGAAGTCTTGCCGGCAGGAGGAGTAGGAGACAGAGCACGTTGAACATTAGAAGCAATGGACTTGGGGTTGGTGGTAGAGGCTTGCGCGGACTGGGGTTGGGCATGGAAAGTGCCAATCACACCATCAGCCGCATGAGAAGTAGTAGGAGTAGTTGAAGTAGCAGTAGTAGAAGGACGAGGTGCGTCAGGGAGTAAATCGTAAAGAGTACCCATTTGTGAGTAAACGAGGTCAAGGTATTAAGCATGACTAATTGCTTGTTCTTCTGTGAAAACTCCACCCATGGAGATGTCACGAGCAATGTCATTCATGAATGATTTCGTGAACCATTCTGCCAGTAACTGATCGGGAAGCTCGAGTTTGATGAGACGTCATCTCCGTCGCCACTCATGAATGTGATCAGAGATATGAGTGGTTTTGGTTTGTTTGAAAGAACTTAAAATTTCGGTTCCCATTTCATAACGGATCGATAACTGGTAGTGGGTGAGGAAAGCCATGGCAAGGGTGCTAAAGTTAGCAAAGAATCCTAGTGGTAATTATATATACCACTTCGTGGCGGAACCCGTGAGAGTTCACTGAAAAAGACATAATCGAATAGAGTCATCCATCAAAGAGTTGAATGAACACCAAAGGTGAAAAATCATTACATGATTGTTCGGGTCCTCTCCTGACTTACCATCGAACTTAGGAATGTCAGATGGTAGTTTGGCTGGTATAACGGGCCATTGAGGAGAGTGACGGATAGGATCATTTAAAATTCTAGACAAATCAGGGAGGTCCAGGGTGGCTAAGAAGGGTAACTGTCTATTCACATGGGGGTACTGGTGACTTTGGGGAGGAAGTCTCGTAGGTATACTAGTATGTCCGTAAGCAGTTTGCATATAATGCGAAGATCTGAGCAGATTTGGTTATTGGTGTGGAGGCATGTAATTTATAGGGTTGTATTGGTTAGGGTAGTTCCCTTGAATAGGGATGTTGGGTCTAGCGTTCACACCCCAAATGGAATTGGACAAACCTGGATATGGTTATCCCGTACTAGGGGGTATGAAAGAGCTAGCTTGAGGCGGTTGCCCCCCAGTCGATTGAGGATTATTTTGGATAAGATAGTTCCAATACTAGGCCAAGGTTGCAGGTATGTTCTGTCCAGAGGGTGGGGTAGGTGGGGGTTGCCCTCCAATCGGAGGTTGCATCCCAATTGGGATTTGACCTCCAAAAGGGGATTGTGTTTGGCCTCTAGGGTGAAATTGTCTGCCAACAGGAATCTGGTAATTAGGTGTGAAAGACTCGGTGGTGCCACTAGGGTCAGTTCCTCTAATCGGGGATGGAAGAGACCCTCTAGAAGGGGGTCGAGGAAGTGTCATAATAAAACCAGGAACAAGATGGTGCCCAAAAGGAGTGGAAATGCCAGGAGTCTCGGATGGGATTTGTGTAGGAACGGGAATAGAATCGTTTAACGCATGATATCCGGGGGGGAGCGTCGGGGTGAGTCTGGGCGACAACGGCATGCCAATGGGAGCCTGGCTAGCCACCATATTTCTGGTGTCAAGATTCATAGTATCTGGGACCATTGTATAATGGGCCATTTGAAGGGGGATATTCAAGATATGGTCGGTTGGATGAGTGTCTGAACCAGGGAAATAATAGGCAATAGTAAAAGGTATTGCGTCTAGATTATATGTTTCAGGCGTCTCAGGTGTGACAGTGATATCAACGCCTGTTTCTGAGCCAAAGAGATCCCGTCTAAAACTGCCAGTAGTCCAAAAAGGATCCTGACCTTCAGGGCCTGTGAAAGGTCCAGTTGGTAATCCAGAAGACTCAACAACAATATTTCCAGATGAATTCACTCGAACAATACGTCTCACAGAGTCGGGACGAAGTCGCAAGCCCTCTAGAGAATTTTTAATTCGGAATTGATCTAAAGAGTCAGTTCTTTCCACTCGTGGAGTGGCAACATCTTGGACTTCACTTTGTTGAGGAGAGCGCTCCGGTGAGTTGGTAGGAAAGGGTTGAGAACCTTCCAGATCTTCTGGGGGTAGTCCATTCATTCTACATGAGTAGCGTGGAGGGTCAATGGTGATCAAGCTAAAATCTCATGAAAGAAAATCTATGGCCAAATTATGGAAACAAACAGCATGCACTAGTAAAATCTAGGAATCAAAACCAAGCAAACAAGACCTTCCTATTCCAAAGTCACTAGTTGGTGATGAAATCCAACATCGCGATGTAGAGACAAGAAGGGGCTGGGCTAGGGTGGAAAATTTACGTTGACAACCTGCTTAACAGACTTACACCCTGGTGCAAGCTCCCACACATAATCATGGGTATACCCTCCAAGAAGCCCGAGTGAGTCTGGCCAACATCGATTCCAGGTACTGTGAAGACTTACCCCTCCACAGTCACCTTGTGTAAGACGCTAAGAATATAGGCTTCTAAAGTTACCACAAACAACAATGATGCATGGTGGAATAGTCGACAATCCGATCTACACACAAGGGTGGGGTATCTAGCCCGAAATCAACTTGAGAGGCTTCCACTCATCATTGTGGGTATACCTTCAAGATACCCCCATAATACATGCGATCTCTACACCGAGATCAACAAAGCAGGGTGAGTAACTCTGTCAATCTTAATGCGACCTCAGGTTTGATCCTTGTGTGAGAAGGGCTTCCTAGGACAAAATGTTGCAAATGGAATTTGACACTCCCTATCACAAGATACTATTGTGTGTTTTTCACTTTGGAGAGTGTGTCTCACTGACTATTCCAAAGCTCTTGCCTAGCTAATGTTGGTGCAAAAGAGCCCTAGAAAATGTTACTAGTTGAATTTTAAAGTTGTGCAATATTATTAAAGGTCGTTGTTACGCAAGAGGGAGACGGAAATGAAACCAATGTTGTGTAAGGCTTTGACCCAACAATGCGTAAATAGAAATGAATGATACAAACTTTCGTTCAATGAATTCTATCTACAACAAGGAAAAAGGAGTTTTCTGGAACAATGCAAACTACGATGTACGATTCTCTTTTTAAAGGTAGTACCAAACAATCAATAACAATGTAAATTCACTATTCGTTCTCTTTCAATATTTTAACGCCAATATTTTCTAAATAAATGATTTCTTAAAAGAAAAAGACTTTAATTTATTTATTTTTTAGAAACCAAAACATAGGGATGGAACTAAGAAAAAGTAAGCAACCAATGAAAATAAAATACTCAACAAACACCCAAATTGATCTTTCAATGGAGATAAAAAATAAAAAAAATGACAAGGAAAAGTCTCTTCAAATGCACATGGACAAAGAAATTTCCNCTGGTGCAAGCTCCCACACATAATCATGGGTATACCCTCCAAGGAGCTCGAGTGAGTCTGGACAGCTTTGATTCCAGGTACCATGAAGACTTGCCCCTTCACAGTCACCTTGTGTAAGACCCTAAGAAGATAGGCTCCTAAGTTTATCACCAACAACAATGATGCCTGGGGGAACAATCGATAGTCCGATCCACATGCAAGGGCAAGGTATCTAGCCCAAAATCTTCTTGAAAGGATTCCACTCATCATTGTGGGTATACCTTCAAGTGACCCCCATAATACATGCAATCTCTACAATGATATCAACAAAGCAGGGTGAGTAACGCGGTCAATCTCGATGTGACCTCAGGTTTGAACCTTGTGTGGGAAGGGATTCCCAGGACAAAATGCTTCAAATGAAATTTGAGACTCCTTATCACAAGATGCTATTGTGTGTCTTGTGCTTTGGAGAGTGTGTCTCACTTCCTATTCCAAAGCTCTATCCTAGCTAGTGTTGGTGTAAAAGTGCCCTAGAAAAAGTTACTAGTTAAATTTTAAAACTGCGCAATATTATTAAAGTATGTTGTTACTCAAAAGGAGACGGAAATGAAACCAATGTTGTGTTAGATTCTAACCCAACAATGCAAAAATAGGAATGAATGATACAAATTCTTTGTTTGATGAATCCTATTTACAGGAGGGAAAGAGGAGTTTTATGGAACAATGCGAACTACGATGTATGATCTTCTCTGAAATTCAATATCAAACAATCGTGAACAATGCAAATTCTCTATTCGTTTTCTTTCAGTACTTGAATGCCAATATTTTTTGAATACAAGGGTGCTTTAAAATAGAAAATATATTTAATTTTTCATTATAAACCAAACAACATTAATGGAACTAAGAAAAAACAAGAAACCAACGAAAAAGAAATACACAACAAACACCCAAACCAATCTTTCAATGAAGATAAAAATAACAAACTGACAAGATGAGTCTCTTCAAATGCACATGGGTAACACTTTTCCAAGTAATAAGCAATTGAAAAGGACAATTGATCTCAACTTTTAAAACCAATCAAAGGCTCCCGACCAAACAAGCACTCGGATTTCAAAACCAGAGATTATACCCTTGTTAAGAAAAGTTCAAGAGGTAAAAATTGAGAAAAATGATCAAGACGAGCTTTCAATTTACGAAAACTAATCCTTCACGAGATTTGAAGTCAAGAAACATTCAATCACTAGCTAGAGAAGTTCTTACTAGACACACAAACAAATCAGGGCATCTGAGGACACAAAAGACCTATTCCAAAATTTTCAGAAGTGAGTTCGCAGGCTAGGAGTGGGGCACAGTGCGAGAATCAAGGATTCTTGCAGGCTAGACACAGGCAGACTGCGAGAATTTTTCACTGAAGTTAACACCAAGGTTTGAACTTTAGTGATTCTCACAGGCTACAAAAGGGTGTAGTGCGAGAAGGTCTGTAATCAAGCAAATTTTGGAAAAAGGACAAAACTTCTGAGGGAACTTATGGATCCAGAGAGTCTGTAAGGGTTTCCTTAAGACTCATAGATTTATTGGGAATGAAAAATGATAGGTTAAGAGAAAATGGCCAAGAAAAAACCACTAAAAACAGGGATCTCCCTAGAGGAGTCGCCAATTTTGTTATCGGATAAATCGGTAGGTGCAGACACTAATAGATCTCCCTAGATACACCTAGATCTAGAAAAAAATAGGACAGGACATGATTCTTTCCCTAAGTTGTGGTCATTGAATATACCGATAAGGAGTAATAAGGGACATACCTTTATATTGCTTCCTTAGGTCTCTATTGTTCCCCCTTCACTCCGACGCTCTTGTCAAATCAAGTCCAAGACAACACAAACCAACCAAAGTGAAGATAGCAAAGTATATTCAATGTCAACCTATGCATATGATCAAGGAGTTATTCAATAAAATAAGAGTAATTTTATGGGAAAGGGACATGCCGCTATATTATATTAATTGAAAGTAGAAGATACAACCGGATTGCTTTGATGTCATAAGCTTCCTTTCAGTGACCCTTGGTTCTAACACACACACTTGCTCTATACTTGCATGAAGAATATCCAATACAACTTGGTGGGCCAACAAGAGTCTCCAAGCTTCTATCCAAGCAGGGTCCATCACACAATTCTTTCACCAATTCTCCATTCAATCTTGCTTAACCTTTTCCATGAGAATCCTTTCAATATATAGGAGAAGGAGAGATGGTTACATGGATGAGGATGATCCCACTAAATATGATAAGTTAGTAATATGCCAACCATACTAATCCCAACTCATTTTCTAGAAGATCCCCTTCTAGAACCTTCATGACCTCTTCTCCTTTTCAAGCTTAAAAATAGGTTCGCACCCTACCTATAGAGTAGATTGCTAATAGTTCGCACCCTAAGTGTTGGTGGCCTATGAGAATGAGGGATTTTCACACCCTGTAACATAGGCAGCCTGTGACCTCACCTTAAAAATGTGTTTTTGGAAGAAGATAGCAATCACTTTTCTCAGGCAAAAAGTCCTTGTGGGAGACTAAATACATCACTTGTAGAAACATCACCAGAGTGACCAAAATCATGTGTAACACATACTTAATGGATGGTCATACTTAATTCAATGTACTCTTCTTATGTTGTGCTCAAAGCCACAAAAATTTGTTTACTGTGACACCGGGAAAAAGTGGAAGATCCCAAAGTGAAGCAACACATGAATGTTCTCTTTCTATCCACTGCGCTCCATGCCCAATTAGAGTCAATATATTCCTGCCATATCATATCAATACTGGAAGTATATCTCAGACCATGTCCAACTATGTCTTGCAAGTATCTCAACACATGCTTCACAACAATATAGTGTCTCTATCTCAACTGACTTATAAAATGGCTAAATGCACTCACTGCATAGCAAATATTTGGTCTAGTGTTAACCAAATACATCAATTATCCAATAAGTTGTCTGTACAGATTTGGATCAATTTCGTTAGGATTGGAAGAAGACATGTTTATTTTCCTTAGATTCATCATCATTGGTATAGCCACGGGCTTCAAGTTCAGTATCTTAAACGTATTTAATATCTCAACTATGTGCTTCCCCTGACTCAACAAGATCTCATGAGTTCTCTTCCACACCTCTAGTCTCGATAAGTAGTGCATCATATCAAGGTCCTTCATCTCAAAATTAGAGGCCAATGAATACTTGCATTCAACAATAAGGCTCTCTCTATCGGTGAGGAATAAATCATCAACGTAGAGGACCAAAAGCAGGGACTCACCATTAGCAGTCTTGTAGTATAGGATGGAATTGACAACACTTTTGTTGAAGCCCAAAAATCATCAGGTGTCTATCAATCCTTCCATACCAAGATCGATATGGTTGCTTGATTCCATACAAGTCCATCTTCAACTTTCACACATGAGACTCTTTCTCATGTATCACGAAACCATCAGGTTGCTCAATGTATACTTCCTCCTCAATATCTCCATTGAGAAAGGTTTTCTTTACATCCATCTGATGTACTCTCTAACCCATGGATTTTGTAGGGGAAATAATCATTTGGATAGAAGTGTATCGAGCAATAGGAGCAATTGTCTCCTCATAATCTATTCCCTCCACATGACAAAATCCTCTAGCAACAAATCTCATTATGTGCCTCTCGATGCTCTCATCCATTGTGTTTTTGATCTTGTAGATCCATTTCAAAGTCACTATAGACTTCCCCTCAGGTCTCAAAACAATATCCCACACGTCATTCTTCATGATGGATTGATACTCCTCCATCATGACATCTCTTCATACCGGATGACTAGTTGCCTCCTCATAACATGAAGGCTCAAAATCAATGATGTGGCTCATAGTTGGGACATAGCATGAATATCTTTGAGGACTCTTTCTCTCTTGAAATATACCACGAGGAGATGCATGTCCTTCTTCCTCTTTCAGAGTCTGACGAGACCATGTAGGTCTTCGAACTTACTGCAATATCTCGGTAAACATCAACTAGAGCTATAAGATCAATGTGATCAATTTTATCAATAGGCTCAATTGTATCCCTCTGAAAGGGAATGTCATCTTGGAATTTATTTGACATATAAAGGTTTCCTCATGAAACCAATGTCTAATACATATCAAGGTTCCCTCATGGAATCAATGTCTCATAAGAAATATTGAGGTTTCCTTATGAAACCAATGTCTTGGTTCATTCATCTGACCATCTAAGGCACGTCAGGATGAAGTCTACACCATATTTCTCGTCTGTGTGTTGAAGCCTAGTTTCTTCATCTGCACCATGTCTTGGATGAAATCCTGTGAGAAGTCTTTGAAGCCTCACTGCTTCCATGACTTATGTAATTAGCTACGATATATTCTACCTATGCAGTACTAAGTGTTATAGAATTCTTCTACCACAAATATTGAGGCTTCAAAGACTTCTCACAGGATTTCATCTAAGGCACGTCAGGATGAAGTCTACACCATATTTCTCGTCTGTGTGTTGAAGCCTAGTTTCTTCATCTGCACCATGTCTTGGATGAAATCCTGTGAGAAGTCTTTGAAGCCTCACTGCTTCCATGACTTATGTAATTAGCTACGATATATTCTACCTATGCAGTACTAAGTGTTATAGAATTCTTCTACCACAAATATTGACTGATCTCTAGCTGAGGTAGCACCCTCTGGTGCACTTTCTGTCAACTGCACTCTTTTCCTAGTTAGAAATGTATATCTTCATAGCGTTTCTTCATCTCCTGAGACATGTCCAATTGTACCACACTGGTACACTTGCTCGGCTACAACTTAGTCTTATCAAATCACAAGTTGGATTAGGGTTCTTATTACAAAGCACTATCTATCTCTTAGTTTTGAGAGTAGGTGCTCCATTTTCACATCAGCTACTCCCTCTGGGATTTTTCAACTACTCCCTTTGGTACTCTGTAACTCCTAAGCACTAAGACTAAGATTAGCTTCTCTACTATGTTAGAAATTTCCCTCCTCTGTGACTGCTCTCTGTAGAACTGGCTCCTCCACTCTCTCCTGGAACACACTGATGTGGCCATTCTCCTCGATAATGAAATGATTTACGATATTTTTAATCGTTATTTGGACATTGAATGTCCCACATACACAAATATGAACTGTCTCAGTGTGCCATTTCATGAGTTCCATCACTAGTACATATTGTAAAAATTCCGACGTTTTATTTGCGGCGTTATGGACAAAATTGTCCATATTGTCGCAAAATAGAGGAAATTTAAAAAAAATAAATTCATATTGCCCGATAACGTCGGTTTTTCCATGTTGATGTCTCTCTTGCCACGTTAACATCGCTCTTGCCATGTTTTCCACTGGAACGTCTCTCTTGCCATGTTTGTGACATAGACGTCATTCTTGCCACATTTGTGAAGATTTGTGTTGCAATTGCGACGTTTTGGAAACTAGGTTTTCCCCTCCAATGGTCACCTTAGTATGTTGACCAAGTCAAAATACTAATGGTCACTTGGTTTTTTTTTACGTCGGAATTGAGACATTTCAAAATCTATAAATATGTTGCATTTGACGGATGTTGCAACAAGTTTGCTATAATAACGACGCTTTGGGGTCATACTAGTTAGTGGTTAGAATGTTTTAGGGTGTGATTTTCATGTCATGAGTTATAGGGGTAAATGATTATAGTGTGTAAAGGGTTAGAATCTATTTGGGACCATCATGAAAATTTCAGTGTCGGAGCCTTGAGTACTTGAGAGGTTGGATTCCAAGTGAGTAGTAAAATGGTATCATGAGAAAAGCTTCCTTAAGCCTTAATGGAAACAAGTGTGCTAGTTGCAAGTTTAGAACAAGTGTAGGTTATTAAGATGGTCAATATGAGTCAACCACGTTAAATATGGTCAACTATAGTCAAACATGATGAATTATTCTCAATCATGGTCAACAATGGTCAATGGAGATCAATATCGTCAATAAGGGTGAAGGGTTAGTTGGTTA
>JASDQU010586074.1:758-20593 GCA_032191745.1 Picea mariana | reverse complement strand
AGGTAAAGAAACAATTTTGGGCATCAAAAAAGACAAGACCTAATCCAAAACTTTTACAAATGAGTTCGCAGCCTAGTACTGGGGTACAGTGCGAAAATTAGGAATTCTCGCAATCTAGACACTGGCAAGGTGCAAGAAGGTCGCACTGGACTGAACAGTAGGGTGCGAAAATCAATGGTTCTCACAAGCTATAGAGAGGTACAGTGCGAGAAGGTTTGTAATCAAGGAAATTTTGGAAAAGGGACAAAAATTTTGAGTGAACTTCTAGGTCCAGAGAGTCTATATGGGTCTCCTATAGACTCAAAGACTGGTTGGCAATGAAAAACGGTAGGCTAAGAGAAAATGGACAACAAAAAACCACAAAATGAGTCATATCCCCAGTGGAGTCACCAATTTTGTTATAGGATAAATCGGTATATGCAAACATTAATAGATCTCCCTAGATCCACCTAGATCTAGAACAAAAGAGGATAGGACATGACACTTCTCCTAAGTTACAATCATTGAATTTGTCATTGAAGAAGGAATAAGTGGTGTACCTTTAGATATCGCTTCCTTATATCTTTGTTGTCCCTGCTTCGCTTTGGTAGCCTTGTGATATCAAATATACAACCACACAAATTGACCAAGGTGAAAGAAACAATAATACATTCAATGTAGACCTAAACATGTGATCAAGGAGTCATGTAATAAAATAAGAGTGATTTTATGGGAAAGGGACATGCCACTGTATTATATTGAATGAAAGTAGAAGATACATCCAGATTGCCTTCATGTCGCAAGCTTCCTTTCGGTAGTCCTTCGTTCCAACACACACACTTGCTCCATGCTTGCATGAAGAAGATCCACTATGGCTTGATGGACATATGGAGGCCTCAAGCATCAATTCAAATAGGATTCCTCACAAAATTCTAAATTTATTCTTTCATCAATTCTCCATTCAATCTTGTGTAACCTCTTCCTTGAGGAACCTTTCATTATATAGGAGAAGGAGAGATGGTTAAATGGATGAGGATGATCCCACTAAATCTGAGAAGTCAGTAGGATTCCAACCATGTGAATGCCAACTCATTTTCTAGAAGATCCTCTTCTAGAACCTTCGTAACCTCTTCTCCCTTTTCATCTTTGAAGCAGGTTCGCACCCTACTTATAGAGAAAATTGTGAACATCTCGCACTTCAAGTATAGAGTAGCCTGTGAGAATCAGGGTTTCTCTCACCCTACAATACATGTAGCCTACGAACTCATCTTAAAAATATGTTTTGTAGAAGAAGACAACAGTCACTTTTCTCAGGCAAAAGGTCCTTATGAGATCCTGAACACATAACTGAAAAGACATCACCAGAGTGACCAAAATAATGTGTAACAGGCAGTAATTGTTGCCTTTGGCTATTCATACACATGATTTTTCTCTTCAATCCTAGGTGAAAATATATCATGGGAAATCTCTTGAAGAAAAAGAGAAGAATCCTCCTGCACAACCATCTCTTCTTCTAAATCTGAGATAGCAGGTGTATAAGGGGAAGAATATGATACATCCATTACTATGTAATCATCAGCACTATTATCAATCATACCTAGAAGTCCTTCTTCATCATAAGCAGGGTTGGTCAAAACATCTGTCTCATGAACAGAAATATCCTCTACGCTTCCTCTTTCACTCAGACCTTCTCCAGACTCATCACACGAGGAAGGCTCTATCATTTTCTCGATGTGGGATGCAAACTTCTTACAGCAATCATCCAATATAAGATGAGACATGTAAATCTCTTTGCAATATAAATTAAAATCATCATGAAAATCCTTCAAAGAATGGATACTAGCAATAGGGAGAGATTGGCACCATTCACGAGCATCTTCCTCCAAAGAAAAATTGAACATCTTGATCAAGACATCCTCGTGAACAAAAATTTTCTCAAGCATGCATATATGAAAAGTAAACAAGTGTTCACCAGGATGATCATGCTTGCTTCCTATGAATCTTGGAAGATAATCATCCCATTCATTTATAACCAGCACTAGATGTGGATAACCAACTATGGTTGAGAAATTGAAGGGGGCAAATATCTTGGCAAGGATAGCCTCCATAGCCTTTTGATTTGTCTCCCTTCAGAGGAGTCACCAACATATTCTGCATAATGGAGTCGCCATGGTGAATGATAATCAGTCAAAATAATGTGTCCAGCTTTAGTTCACCATCTAAAACTAGGTCTCTGCAATGTCGGTCTTACCAGGGAGATTTTCAAACTAGGACAGCATCTAAAATCCTTCTCGAGAAAGATTTCCCTTCTTAATAATCCTCTCTGGGTTAGCTTCAGGTGTAGTCAGAGGCAGCTATGGAGTAGACCTCGTGTGTCTACCTCTGGAGGCCACAACTGAAACAATGGAGTCGCCAAGTGCAAGATGCAATATTCAATGGTACTGATATCTAATGCACCTTCAGAATCAGATCTTCTTTGTCATTCTATCCCATAGAAATGTCTTCAATTCGTTCCCTAACAACGGTGCCATAAGTGTTAGCACTAGAAGTCACCTCCAAATCACATTGGAGGTAAGCCCAGTACCCATCAGTTTTTTATGTCATAGTGAATAAATTTAAAGGGGGTCAAATGGGCACAGACTCAAGAAAATAACGTTCTAACTCATAAATTTGGACTGGTATGCGCAAGCATTTGAGGTCTTGAATCAACTTCAGTCAGTAAGTTGTAGTAAGGGTGAATAGATGGAAGACTCTGGTGAGGAGGTTGTAGAGGTATGTCGTGGACATCTAGTCTTCCAGTAGCCTAAGGAGGAAAAAATTAAACACAATATCTTCTTAAATTCAAATCTCAAAGAAACTTTATAACAACACTATAATCAAACATTCATCATAATATAGTCACAACAATCCATGTGAATCAGTCAATCATGAACTCTCTCAGTATCGGAGGCAAATAATATGGAGTAAGAAATCTAAATTAGATTAATCAAGAAGTCTCAAAAACAAATACATAACCATAGAACCAAAGCTTCATCAAAACTTTACAATACGGGAGCACTGCTCAACCATCAACCTTAACAAAATATCAAAACTGAGTATATATACTCAAAACTGTTGCAACTACCAGGAGCGTGATTGAACCCCTACATTCAAATTTTTTAGTCGGTGCCTTCTCTGTCAAACTGCATAGGCCTCCTTATGTTAGACGTGAGACAGGCGCAGTTAGGCGTTTTACAGGAAAATCTATCCAAGAGAAAACTCCAGGTGGACAATCTGCCTTTATGGCTGATCTCTGCAACTCTTTCCATTTATGGGGTGAGACGAGGTCTCAACTGCTGACCCCATATTCAATAACTTCCTTCATTGGGATCAGGATGAGGCTTGACACCCATGAATGATTCAAGAAGTGCCCATGACTTCTTCAAGTCAATCCTGGCACCTCGAGTCCAAGAAGATCTTCTTCTGTGACCAATATGGATGCTTTCAGCCTTTGGCGTATCTCCTCTCCCTCGCTCAATCTTCAATGTGACCAAGGGCCATGACCATATGCAATTGTGTGATTTTGGGTGTGACCAAAGGTGGTTTGAAAGAAAACTACTTTTGTCCCCGTAATTCACTGAACCGCCACACGTCCCTTTCCAAAAAACCATGGTTCTGATTGCGGCCCACGCTTGAAATTTTAAAAATGGCACCTTATGACCCTGCAATGGAGTGTGACCATTGATCTTGTGATCTGAGATGAGGCTTCTTGATCAACGGTCCAGCTCTGGTAGCTTTATATCGACGTATCAGATCATCTCTCTTCGAATCGACAGCCGAGATCCACTTCGGGTCTCTGGGACTTCGAGACTTCGAAAACTTTGACACTTCGGCACTTTTGAATGTGAAACATGAGGAATTTTCAGGAGGAAAATTTCTGAAGTGAGAGATGGGCTATTGCGTGTCCCTACTGACGGATGGTCCAGATTAACTTCGGGACTTCGGGCTTCATCCCTTCGGAAGTTTTACAGACTTCCCACTTTGAACCTCCCAAAGCTTATTTCCCCAAACACTTGGATCGAATGCCATGTGTTCCCTTCAATATCAACGGCATGCTCACTTCGGGGATTTTTTCTCTGGTGCTATACTTTGCACATTTTGGACTCTCGAATTCTCATGAGTCATTGATCTGAACTGGCTGATTGGATCTCCGTCGTTGAAATATAAACTTGCCTACCTCTTGTGCTTCAAGCCCAAAACGGATTGTTAGGAAAGTTGTGCTTTGTGTTCATGGATGCGGCCAGCGTGATCAAGGATTTGGACAACTGGTTGTGGTCTGGGAAAATAGGGAGACCGGGGAACTTTAAACACAGAGGGGGGCACAAGAAAAAAATGATTTTACAAGCTGGAGGGGGGAAATCTTAAGACTTGGTCTACGAAAAGGAGAGAGACAGGGAAAACTTACAGTCTTAGGTAGAAACCACACACCCACAGGGCTCTGATAAGTTCATGTGATAATAGAAACCCTTGGCCTGATCCTAGCAATAGACTCTACCTAGAGAACTACTATGCATAATTCGTAGGTTGTGCGGTCCTCTATACATATTGTACTTTTAGGGTTTATTTTTTCAAGCTCTGTATCCCTTAGCACATGCTTTTATCAAAGGTTTCTATATTGGACTTATTAACTTCTAGGTAAGTGTTTTTGGTCTTATATACAAGACTTTGGAGGCATTTTCTTCGGTACCTTTTTGTTCCATGTCGATCCATTTTGACAGGTAATGATCTTGAAACTCGCAAATAGGTTAGATTCCCCCCTTCATGCATTTTTTCATTATTTGTTTCTTGTTTCATTTTTCCTGAGGATCGACCCCATTGAGTTGTGACATGGAATCTTCTTTTTTTGTTTAGAAGTGTTGTAATTCACATGGTAGGGCCTATCTTCCATGGATGCCCTAGCTTATCCCCCTTTGCATTTTGGCGCCCATGCTACAAGTTTTCTATTAGGCTTGGGAGTCATGTTTAGTCCAAACATGACTTTGTGTTGAATTTGTTGATAGTATGGTAGTTGCAAGAGATATTAACCTCCATGTGTAACCTTTGACGAGACTGAAATATTTTGGGAAGAGAAACCCTAAAACTTTGGATAATAACCCTAGAAGACAAGTCATCTTAATAGAATAAATTAATATTGAATTATTATCTCCCATAAAGAGAATGTGTCCCAGTCAGTTAATATGGAGTAGTATAAATAAAGGGAGCCAGATCGCATTTGTCATTCACTCACTCAAGACAACATAAGGACAAGAAGTGTACATGAGTGAAGGAGAACTGCAATTGTTGTAGTAGTGATCTTGTCTTGGGTTATTGGTTTGGAATTTATGCTTGGTCTTTGGTTATCCTTGTTGTGTGTGCTATCCTTGGTTGTTTATCGGTCTACTACTAGAATTATTCTATCAGTCAAGGTTAAGGTGCTTGGGGGTGGACTTTGTGCCTATGGTTGGATGACAATATTTTTATATTTTCTATGGTGAAACGAGCACACCCATTTTTCTAATAGGTTATGGGCCCACACCTCCTTCAGTCAGTCTAACCACTAGAAGGAAGCTAAGCCATAATATTATCAAGCTTGTTGAAGAACTGTTGCTAGGGTTTCTAACAAGTGCAGTTATTGAAGCATTGTTGTTAGGGTTACTAGCAAGTGCAGTTGCAAACCCTAAAACCTCTTGCATAGCACCTTATGATGGAACAATTTCTCAAGGAGAGGATATTCTAGTGCACCAGCGCACCTATTGGCACTCTCAGAAGGAAAAAATATGAAGGTTGATATTTTGGGTCAAATTCAACATTTGACCAGTCAAAGTAAACATTTGACCAGTAAAATTCATCGTTTGAACAGTCAAAGTAAAAGTTTGACCAACTATCAATCAACAGAAATCATGAATGAAAAGGAAAATCATCTACATTATTCATCTCTTACAAAAACTCTTAAATATGACATGTGGATAATTGACAGTGGAGCTTCCAGGCATATGACAAGAAACCAAGTCAGACTCTCCAATCTGAATGAAAAGAAGACATCTCACACAAAGTAGAACTTGGAGACAATAACACCTATCCAGTCGAAGGAGTTGGTCAAGCCTCCATCAAATTGGAATCAGGTAACAATGTTCATTTGAGTAATGTATTATATGTACACGGTTTAGAAAATAATCTTGTATCTATATCTTGCCTAGAAGAAAAAGGAAATAGAATAGCCTTTGTAGATGGTGAAGTAATATCTTGGTCTAGAGACTCCAGCATAGATAATGCTAGAGTTATTGGAACTCGTGAAGGAATATTATACAAACTACTAGAACGTAATGATGAAGCTATTGTACATGATGAAATCAATCATAGTGAACTTTGGCATAGAGGGTATGCTCACCTTAACTATCAAGCATTACCTTTCCTCCGTAAAATGGTTGAAGGAATACCAGAACTACAATCTACACATGAAGGAATTTGTAGAGGATGTGCACTTGGTAAAAATGTTAAGTCGTTCTCAAGTAGTGACAATAGATCTAAGGAAATCCTAGATCTAATACACTCATATGTTTGCGGTCCAACTTCTCTCAAATATCTAGGAGGTTCTCTTTATTATGTAACCTTCATAGATTAGTATTCAAGAAAGACTTGGCTATATCTCTTGAAGACAAAGGATGAAGTTTTCAACGAGTTTCAAGAATTCAAAGAAGAAATAATAAACCTCACAAACAAGAAAATCAAGACTTTGAGAACAGATAATGGAGGAGAATACGCATCCAAGGAATTCATTGTCTTTTGCAAATCAGTAGGGATTATGAGGGAGCTAACTATTCCTCATAATAATCAACAAAATGATGTAGAAGAAAGGAAGAATAGATCCATTGAAGAAATTGTGAAGGCACTAATGAATGATCAAGGTTTATCCATGTATTTATGGGGAGAAGAAGCCATGACAAAAATATGTGTTTAGAACATAATTCCTCACCGCATATTGAAGGATATGAATCCGAAAGAAGCCTTCTCGGGAAAGAAACCTAATGTGGAACACTTAAGAATATTTGGGTGCCCTATTTACATTCATATCCCCAATGATAGGAAGAAACTAGAACCCTTAGGAAACAAGGGCATATTTTTTGGATATAGTGAATCCTCCAAATCCTACAGAATCTATATTCCATAACAACATAAGATTGAAGTTAGCAGAGATGTAACCTTCAATGAGAAGATGACTTTCAAGAAATCTATAGAAGAATCCATGGAAGAAGAATATGAAGAGCCTAAAGAAGAAAGCACATGTCTTCCAGAAAGTTAGAATGAAGAACCAGAACAACTTGATCATATGATGCAACCATGCAAACCTATTGAATCAGTCATTGTACCCAAAACTAGAAAATGTCTAGCTTGGCTTGAAGCTACTCTACAAGAAGCAAAAAGACTCAAAGCTCCAAATGGAACTTTCAAAGAAAGAAAGAATGCCAGAAGATTCTCCAACTATGTAGCATGTATGACAAAACTTATAAATGAAGAACCCACCACATTTGAAGAAGCCACTTAGAAGAAATAATGGAAAGAAGCCATGACAGAAGAATACCAATCTATCATGAAAAATGATGTGTGGTAAATCGTTCCTAGACCTAAGGAAAAATTAGTGGTAACTTCAAAATGGGTCTATAAGATCAAACATGCAGTAGACGGAAGCGTGGAAAAATACAAGGCAATGTTCATATCTAGAGGGTTCTCCCAGAAGGAGGGAGAATATTATGAAGAAACCTTTGCTCATATTTCCAGATATACTTCTATCAAAACCATTATGTCTCTTATTTCTTTCATGGGATGGAGTTTACATCAAATGGATGTAAAGACATCCTTTCTCAATGGACAAATTGAAGAAGAAGAATACATTGAACAACCTCAAGGTTTTGAGGTACATCCCAGAGACACTCATGTTTTCATATTAAAGAAAGCCATGTATGGACTCAAGCAAGCTCCAAGAGCTTGATATGCCAGAATTGACAAGTACTTAATAAGACTTGGTTTCTCTAAGAGTCATGTAGATCCAAATATCTACTACAAGGTTGTGAGCAATGCACATGTGATTCTACTGTTGTATGTCGATGATTTATTATTGACAAGTGTAGAGTCGCTCATCACCCAGTGTAAGAAGGAATTAGCTTTTGAGTTTGATATGAAATATCTTGGTCTCATGCACTATTACTTGGGACTAGAAGTATGGCAGAAGCATGGTGAAATATTCCTTGGAAAAGGAAAGTATGCAGTGAAGATTCTTCAGAAATTTGGAATGATGGATTGCAAATCCATGGCCACTCATATGACCACATATATAAGAAAGGACTTATATTCTGATCCAGTAGGTCCATCCCTATATCGGAAATTGATTGTCTCGTTGATGTATCTAGTGAATACTCAAACAAACATTTACTTTGTTGTAAACACTTTAAGCCAGTTCCAAGTGGAACCTAGACATGAGCATTGGATAGCTGCAAATCATGTTCTAAGATATATTCATGGGACACTAAACTATGGTTTAAGATACACCTCATCCAGTGATATACATCTTCATGGATTCAGAGTTTCAGATTGGGAAGGGAGCACAAAAGAAAAAAGGAGTACTTCAGGGATGTGTTTCAGTTTGGGCTCTGTTATGATATCTTGGGCTAGTAGGAAACAGAAGTTTTTCACACTCATCAGAGTAGAAGAGAATATATCGTAGAATGTGAGGAATGCACCAAAGCAGTATGGATGAGGAAAATGATTTCTAGGTTATTTTATCATGTACCATATTCGACCGTAATATATTGTGACATTCAAAGTTGTATGAGGCTATCAAAACACCTAGTGTAAGGAGAAGTGAAACTCTAGTATATCTCCACATATGAGTAGGTAGAAAATATTTTGACAAAGCCTTTGTCCAGGATAAATTTTTCATACTTAAGGGAAAAGATGGGGCTCGTGGAGATAACTCCCTTAGCTGAAAGGGAAAATATGGCTCCCCAGGTTGGGAGGCAGCACTAATATGTTATTGATTCATGGGAAGTCATTTTCTAGTATGTAAAATGGTCCAAGTTGGACAGTTCCTTTCCAGTCTAGAAAGTGGTTCGAGATTTCTGACGGACAGTCATTTTCCAGTTTGGAAAATAGTCCAGATTGGATAGTCATTTTCGTAATGAAAATGGTCCGATATATTGTTGATGTACCATAGACAGTGATTCCCCTTGTCAAAAGTGTGGGGGAATGGTATAGGATAGTCATTCTACTTTCCAGTCACTTTGAGTAGTGGTCAAGTATAATGGTATGCCTCACCAGGCAGACATTCTTTCGAAGTTCACAGTTGTGAGAAGTTTCAAAGAATGGTTCATTTTGGAGGTTGGTGTAGGACAGTCATTTCCTTATGAAATGGTCCAGATAGTCATTCCCTAGTGCAGACTCGTTCTCTCCAGGTTGCACTATGATTAGTGTCAGAGGAATGGCCTAGTTAGGTTAATGGTCCAGGTTCATAAATCAGGGACAGTTATTCTTCTATGCTTGGGAAGAATAGTCCATATAACCCAAAGGGTAGATTCTCTTCCAGATCTCACAAATGTGAGTGGAAGAATGGTCCAGATGACTCAGCTTGTATCATGATATTTTTTATGCAGATTGATATCAGATGATATGATTTTTGTAGAGATTGTATCTCTCTAGACAGTAGTTGCATTCTACTATGGTGGATGTGATCCACTGGTAGTGGTTGTGTGCCACTGGTTAGTAGCATTGTGCTACTGAGATGGTTGTGTACCACCAGATAGTAGTTGTATAATACTATGTATAGACACAAGTGTGTTCTATTGGATGGGATTGTTCTGATTTCCATGAAAACTATCTAGTTGGATAAGTGATGATGGTGCTCATGATTTGATCATGAGATAGAATGTGTGGCTATGATGATGCTATTGGTTGAATGGTATGTTTGTGATCAATACCATTTCTTTTAATACCTCCCTAGATAGGAGGGAGTGTTGATATTATGGTATTTGTGGGAGGTATTAACCTCCACTTGTAACCTTTGATTAGAATAGAATATTTGGGAAGCAAGAGAAACCCTAAATCTTTGAATAATAACCCTAGAAGACAAGTTGGCTTAATAGAATAAATTAATATTGAGTTATTAGCTCCCAGAAAGAGAAGTCGCCCCAGTTATTTAAGATGGAGTAGTATAAATGAAGGGAGCCATATCTCATTTGTCATTTATTCACTCATGACTGCATAAGGACAAGAAGTGTGCATGAGTGAAGGAGAACTACAACTGTTGCAGTAGTGATCTTGTCTTGGGTTATTGGATTGGACTTTCTTCTTGATATTTGGTTATCCTTGCTTGGTGTGCTAGCCTTGGTTGTCTATTGGTCTACTACCATAATTATTCTATCTTTCAAGTTTAAGGTGCTCAGGGGTGGCCTTTATGCCTATGGTTGGGTGACAATATTGCTATATTGTCTATGGTGAAACAAGCACACCCATTTTTCTAACAGAAGCTTCATATCTTCTTCTCAAAAAAAATTTGTCCTTTTACCTACCAGACTCCCTCTAATGTATGTTTCTACGTATGACAACACTTTTTCAGATACTTCAACAGTTATTGTGTTCTTTACTAGCATATAGTGTAGGTTCCATTCTGCCTACACAATGCATTTCTCTATATCATTGACATATCTTCCAAAGGATCCACCCCATTCGTTTTTTACATCATACCTTCAAGTTACTTTAAAGGTGTTGTTTATGAATAGTAGAGCTTACCTCTTCATGGGTGTTCTAGTTAGTACCTCGCTGGCATTTTTCACACCCATGTTGCGATAGTTTCAGTAGGATCAGAAGCTTTGTTTAGTCCCTCCATCTCTTTGCGTTGAGGCCTCATGACTTCCTCTCAATTTGGCTAACCTACCCATGGGGCTTCCAAAATTTTGTTGAGCAGTAATTTCATTGCATATTAACCGCTCGTGCTTCTAGGCCTAATATCGGCTTCAACTTGACATCATTGAACCATTTTCTTATGCATTCCTACCAGTTTCTAGCCTTGCAATTTATGCCTTTGAAACTTGACACCTTAACCATGGAGGAAACATCCCTTGATTGTCCTTATCCTGCACATGATTCTTTGCATTGAGCATAGGTATGTTCCTTGCACTTTGGAACTAATTTTCTTTCCCACGACACTCGTTTCCTCCACTGTGTTATAGCATTATTTTATTCTTTTTCAAGATTTAATAATATGAAAAAGACAAAAAAAATAAAAATAAAAATAAAAAGAAGGGGGGAAAGAATCTATCTCTTTTGTTGGCAACAATCTTGTCACCCCTGAACAAAGCACAATCTTTGAGTCAGTTTCTCAATATTTTGGGTTTAGTATGTCTTTAGGAGACTTTTCTCATTTTGAGCATAATATCCTTCGGTTGGTTATTCTTCCAACCATATGGAGTGTTTGTTGATGTCTCATGTATCACGAATGTATCCCAATTTATAATCCATGATGCCTAAGTCACATAATGTGTCGTGCTTTTGTTCAAGGGAATTTTCAGCCTGAGTCATTCATTCTACATAAATTCCATGACCTTTCAATTCATCCTTCATGTGTCAGTCAATTATATCTCATCATCACAAGTATCTTTGTATCTCACTCATGCTAGTATAGAAGGTCCTCATTGACTTCTTGCTAGCGGGTATGCTTTTATCGAATTCAACATGTTGCTCTAAGAGTATGACCTAGAGTTTCATCATGGGCCTATTTCCTTCATTGATAGGTGACCTTGTGCTCAGCATATGACAAACCATCATTGGTCACTGACTAAGTGGTTTCCCTTGTGTTTGGCGTCAACAACAATCATCACACATAGGGATTAGTATGGTACCTTGGTTTCCATTTGACCCCATTGGTGGATTCCTCATCTTTGTCAGTGGTCCCCATAATTGACTATTATTCATAGATTATATGTCATGCACTATTCCCTTTGGTGCATGCCAAAGTCATACCTTGGGGCTTGTATTCATCAGTGGCAGGTTCCCTCGCTATTGATAGTGGGATTACATCAATGTCCCTTGATTGATATATTCTACCAAGTATTTGACATCAACTCATTTATTCACGCTTGTTAGATTGTACCATGGTACCTTGATGCCCATTATCATCATTGGTGGGTTGTCTCATGTTTGTTAACAGTAACATCAATGACCAGTAATCAAACGATGTCTCACTATGTCCAACCCCAACACAACTATTTATATGGTGTAGACTCGTACCACGGCGAATCATTTTGAAGACTTTGGGTGAACTACAAGAATCACATATTTTGTGCTCCTACCTGACATATATTATACCACCCCTCAAACATTGGTACTTGTAGAGGATCAATTTGTTCACTCCATTGGTTCCATATATCCTCTGATTTTGATTTTGAGACATAGCTCCAATGTGTATCCATCTGTGGCTATAATCTACTTTTGCATGGATCCACTGTGTATTCCTCGTGGCCATGATTTATAATTTATATATATCACATGGATCCACTGTGTATTTTTTGTGGCCATGGACATCATGCATAATTTCATATATTCCATGGATCCACAATGTACTTGATTTGGCGGCCATGCTTACATCACTCCTGAGCATGGGTATGCCCGACTAGGGAAGAGAATACTCTTACTTGATCTCTACTGATGTTTTTTGTTCTTGGATCAACTATTCAGGAACCTTCATTGGATATACTTCAATACATCCTCACCTCTCAGAGTTATAATGTATTTCGGACATCAGTTTCCCTTCTGACCTCACACACTAGGGGGCATCKGTTATACCACAAATTTCCACATCAATTGCATTTTTGAGATGGCTTAGTCCTTTTCCCTGGCTTGCAAACTTAAATCCCATCCTCCTTCATCAAAATCACCAAAAAAAAAACATTTTYGTTTCCATTAGTGAGTCACCCGTGTGCAAACCGCGGATGTTCGTGCCTTGCTAGATGCCCTCAAAAATATGAAAAAATAAAATATTCCACATTTTTAGGTGGATTTTTTAGTTGGGCTCGTTCCCAAACTTCCCTTGGCCCATACACAATGGAATAAAACAACCTCAACCCCTTGAGGATGGTATAAAGGCACCTATGAGAGCATGGATGAGGAGGACAACCTAGGTGCAATATTATGCTGACAAATTTGCAAGCTTCTCTATTTTCCTTGATCCTCTCAGTAGCATCCCCCTGATATGGAACTTGTTTTACAATACTCCTTCTTCTCTCTTATATGACCATAGGGTGTGTTCCTATCCCTTTTGGGTCATCCGAGGAAGGGCCATCTTGTTGATTTGATGCCTGAAGGACCAGTTGAGGAACCTAGGCAATGCCAGGAATTAGAGTCAGGTTGTAACTACCTACTTATATTGTTTTCAATAAAAGAGTCGTCTTTCCCTCCATATATGTGTAAATTGATTCAATATATTGATATGTATTAGTTTTCTTCATATACTTGAATTTTTTCACACTATATGTATGGTTTGAATTCATAACTACCTTGTTGTAGCATAGACTTGGTCTATTTTTCCAGGTTGATACCAATAGAGATCATGATAAAAATCAAGGGTGGAGAGCGTGGATATACATCAGATGTAGGATACAATGTGTGAGGCATATCCTTCTCTCTTTCTCTCTTTCTCTCYTCAAAGTAGTTATTTTCTTATAGCATTGTTGTTTGTGATGGTAGGTTATGTCTTTTTCATATGGTCTCGCTTTGTTGTGACATGACCCAAGGTCACAGAGGAAAAATCCCATAAAAACCACTCTTGTTAGAGGAGCACTATACATTATTGTTATCTATTTTTTTCATTTATTCAATTCAATAAATTTAAACCTTTCATATGAGCCAATTAGTTCAATCATGTTGGTTCAAATAACACTCAAACAAGTGGTTGAGAAAGTTTGTAGTCAACAGAGTCAATAGTCGTTCTTTGTGAGTGTGAAATATTTAACTTAGTTTTTTAAAGTCAAGCAACATGTTTGTGGTTGGTGGGGAAACTTTCTACAATTCTTTAAAAGTTGATAAATACTTCGAGACAAAGTAAATAGAGGTTGAGTTGCAATGTTGTGTTTACTAGCCGATAGTCAATGTCATCATGTCTATTAGTATGTTACATCAATGTCTAGTAATCAAAAGTACCCAAGAGTCGAAGTCATAAATGTAAAGTGATAGGGGTTAAACAAGTAAGTGGTAGGATTGATTTGAAATATATGCATGACACCATGAAATGATTGTGTCAACATATGACGAAAATCTGGTAGTGAATGAAATCCAATATTGTCATGTATCTAGTAAATGGTGATAGAACATCATTATTCAATGTATTTAGTCTATAAAGTATAACTTTGCCAAATTTTCAATTATTCTATAGTTGAGAATTGAGCAATGACTAAGTGTTTGATTTTCAGAGAAAATACATTGTGCCAAATGTGTGATTCCAAATACCAACAAGAAAAAATATAGTAGATAATTCAAGGCCTACCAAACATATATATACCAGAAGAGAACTAGGAGTACAAAGCATGGGAAAAATAAGCATTCACACCACACTTGATCCGGATTTATGAGCAGAACGAAATGAATAAAAGATTGAATACAATAACATAGAGATACGGAAAATAAAAACATATATCCAATGAACAATAACTTCTATTGAATAAATTAAATAGGCTGAAATTGTAAAACTGTAGAACTCGAAACAACTTGCTCGAATGGTGGTAGTTATCTCTGAGAAGAGATGTGGCTTGATACACACATCTGTCTAAGTAGAATTATTACAATGAGGCTCGAGAGGATTTTTTAACATTACTTATGAATGCCAAAACCCTAGACATACAAAAACCTAACCCTAGGAGATGAAACACCAAAAGTTATATGGGCCCCAATGGATACGTTGGTACCTCAACTTCTTGGGGTCATAACTTCTGCATATGACCTCCGTTTAAGGTGTGTGATAGCCTGTTGGAAAGGTATTTTCGAGAAATACACATTATGTCATCAAATGCTAACTTCATCCAAAGTTTGACTATGGAAAGCCAAAAAAACAATGTATAGGGCCCCAAAACGGCCCTGGAAGTACAGAAAAATGTGCTGACATGAAAACTTCCAAAATAAGCCATTTGGATTAGGTGGGATGCCACCAATATCCACCTATAAGATGTGTAAGGATTAAAACAACCCTGAGAGTGTAGAACCCACAATTACAAATAAGTACAGAAGAACGTGTTGAACTGGACACTGCCAAGAGGATCTAGTTGGAATAGGTGGGTGGCCACCAATATCCACCTAGATCATCCCTCCCCCCTTAGGAAGAAATGGTATCCATTGTGTTGAGTGCCCCCATCAGGTGAGGAAACGGTTGTTGAATTTGGCCCTGGGTGAGCCACTTTCCTTGGTGTAGGAGTTGCCCTACCTTGACAACCCGATAAAGTTAGATCCTATGTTGGCAAGTTCCCTTGACCTATGTTTCCACTATCTAATTAGTGGATGCATGTTCCATGCTGTCAGGGTTGAGATATGTTGGTGTCAATTGTTCTGTGATCTCTAAGGTGTCTAATAATGTTGGAAAATATGGCCGAAGTAGATCCACATTGAACACTGGGTGCAAGCCAAGGAAGAGTGGAGTGTTGAGCTCAAAAGAATTGCTACCCATAGACTTGGTGATAGTGTAAATCCCATAGAGAAGTTGGTGGAGCTTCCGATGGAACCCTGTAAGGCATTATTTCTGCAAATGTAACCATACCTTGTCTCCCACCTGAAACTGGTGTGATCCAGGGTATTGATCATGGTGTTTCTTGTACTTAGCATTGGCTTTTTGCAAAATCTCATGGACCTGTTGGTGGATGTGTTGAATCTGCTCAATAAATATGGTGTCTTTTTCGGCCTCAAACTGAACATGGGAAGATTATGCATTTGTGGTTGCAAGAGGTAGTGCAACATCAATGGGACCCAAGGGTTGGAATCCCAACCCCACCTGAAATGGGCTATGGCCAATGGAGATATGGATATCCCTATTGTAGTTGTGTTGAACATAGGGAAGACTCTTGTCCAATGTATGTGGATGCTTAGAGTTGTACATGTGCAAGATGTGCATAATCATCTGATTGACGACCTCAGTCTGGCCATTGGTTTGGGGGTAGAAAGCAGTGGATTTAGTGAGCTTGGTGTCCAAAAATGATCAGAGACTTGACCAAAATGTGTTGAGGAACATGTTGTAATAATATGAGGTGATGGTATGTGGTATCCCAAAATGGACCCACACCCATTCGAAGAAGATCTTGGTAGTATCTATCGTTGTGATGCTCTTCTTGCAGGCTATGATAATGGCCATCTTCGAAAACCAATAAACCACCACAAATACATAATCATTTTCATGCTTGGTGGATAGAAGGACAAACATGTAATCCATCGAGATGGATTCCCAAGGCCTCTCGGAAGTAGGAAGAGGGGTCTATAATCCTTGCTTCTTGATGGTTGGTTTGGAAATGGCATAGGATGTGCAATACCTGATATACTTGCTAACGTCTTGTCGAAGTTTTGGCCAATAAAAATGTTTCTGTAGAACAGCCATAGTTTTTTGCATGCCAAAATGTCCTTCCATCTAATTGTAGTGTTCCTCCCAAATCATCTTTGCACACTTGCTTGTGGGAACACAGAGGTGGCCCGAATGGCATAACAATCCATCCTTGATGTGAAAATCAGTTACATTCACTCATGTACCCAAGATTTGATAGGTGGTGTCAAATTCAAGGTCACATTGGTAAAGTTGGGGTCATTCATATGCCTCATGCCCACATGAATGGAGCATTGTGGTGAGTGCAGCAAGGGGAGGGCGACTGAGGCAGTCAGCTTACAATTTTTGCTCCTTGTTTTATACTTGATGTTGAGATGGAATTGTTGTAGGTATATGGACCACTTTTGATGGTGGTTGTTCTACAAACTCCACTGTGTTTGTATGAACTACAAAGGCTTGTGATCAGTGTGGATGATTGTCTCATTTCCCAGAATGTAATGTTTCCATTGACAACAGGATTGCACAATGGAATAAATTTATTTGTCATAGGTGGGGTATTTTTGGACAGTATTTGAGAGTGTCTCACTATGGTATGCTATTGGATGACCATGTTGAGTGATAACTGCACATACATCATAGTTGGAGGCATCAATCTCAATCTCGAACAGTTGTTGCAGATTAGGTAAGGAGAGTACTAGAGTTGAGCACAAGCGATGCTTCAGATCATCAAATGCTTGTTGTTGTGCATGACCCCATGCGAAATTTTCTTTGACACCACCCTTGGTTACTTTGTTGAGGGCCCATGAAATATGGGATAATCCCAACACGAACTTTCAGTAGAATTTAGCAAGTCCCAAGAAGATCTGAAGCTCGGTTAGTGTGGTCGGGGCTAGCCAGTCATGAATGACTTGGATCTTATTTGGATCCACATGTACCCCATGCTCATCAAAAATGTAGCCCAAGTATTGGACCTTGCTCATGCCAAAGGATCATTTTTCCAAGTTGGCATATAGCTTGTGGTGTCGCAGAGTGCCCAAAACCATCTGAATATTCTGCATGTGCTCCTCCCAAGTTATGTTGAAGATGAGGATGTCATCTAGATATACCACCACAAAAGAGTTGGTGAAGGGTCTCAATACATCATCCATCAATCTCATGAAAGTTTTTGGTGCATTTGTTAAGCCAAAGGGAATGACCAGCCATTCAAAGAGACCTTCTTTAGATTTGAAAGTTGTCTTCCATACATTAGTTTGTTCGATGGGAACCTAGTGGTAGCTAGACTTGAGGTCAATATTGTTGAAGAACTTTTCCCCCTTGAGTTGTTCAACAAGGTCATCAATTTAGGGAATTGGGTATTGGTTCCTTATTGTGATTTTGTTTAATGCTTTGTACTCAATGCAGAGCCACCAGGTCTAGTATTTATTTTGCACCAACACAATCGGGCTTCTGCAAGAGGAGGATTTGGGTCGGATCTGCCCCTTTTGAAGAATCTCTTGGATCTGGCACTTGATTTCGTCATTTTCCATCAACAAGTGATGACAGACTGGTCCATTAGGCAGTGGGGCACCAAAGGTTAGATCAATTGTGTTGGTTTTCGAGCCTGATTATCTTCCTGATTCAAATATATTTTAATTTCAATCATGTTTATACCCCATGAAGTATTTACACCCCAGAAGTATGTACACTCTTCCATGTGGGGGAGTGCAGAGGGGGGGTACCCCCTCTGCGGGGTTCGGGGGGGCTATCCCCCTGGCTTAGGGGTCTGGGGGCAAGCGGGCCCCCAGTGGGGGTTCGGGGGCTGTTATCGGACTAATCGGTAGGTGCAGACACTAACAGATCTCCCTAGATCCACCTGGATCTAGAAAAAAATACACCAGAACATGATGCTTTCCTCAAGTTTTAGATATTGAATTTACTAACTAAAGAGAGATGGGTGACATACCATTTAAATGCCACTTCCTCTCGCCATTGACATCCTAGCTCCGTTCTAACGTTCATACAATGATGAACCTGCAAAAGAACACAACCATCCAAAGTGATAGCAATAGAATAAACTCAATATAAACCTATGTATGTGATCAAGGAATCATACAATAAAACACAACAAGCTTTATAGGAAAGAATCATATTATTTTATCATATTAAATGTGAAAGAGAGATTACAACCATGGCCTTGATGTCGTAAGGTCCCTTCCAACTATCCTTCGTTCCCCACACACTTCCACTCCAAGAATTCTGAGCATAGATCTGATAATATTCACAATCTATCTTGACAAAGCAAATCTCAAAGCCATTCTAACCAAGATAACAATTCCAAGCCAAATCTAACTTAGCCAATCCCAAAAGCTCCAAAGCTCAAAAGATAAATTTCTCCATGAGAGCTCCTCTCCTTTTATAAGCTTAATAGGATAAGGTGAGGAGGTTAGGATGATCCCACTAAATCATGAAAGTGAGTAAGATCCAAACCATTCAAATGCCACCTCACCATAGAAGTTTCTCCTTCTATAAGATTCGAGAAAATGCTCATTTTTCCCACGTTGTTTCAGGATAAATTTGTGAGTGCGGACACAGACCAATCTCCCCAGATCCACCTCGATCTGGAACAAAACGTGACAGAATACTACTCTTTCCCTAGATCTAGATTATTGAATGAACTAAGAGAAATGTATGGTGGACATACCTTATGAACGCTCTCCTTTAATCTCTGTTGTTCCTCACTCTGCTCCGATGCTCTTGTGCCGTCCAATCACAACAGTACAAACCAGTCGAATTACAAGCAAGATTAATATATTCAATACCTAGTCTATACATGTGATCAAGGAATCATGTAATAAGATGACATCATCATTATGGGAAAGGGACATATTACTGTATTGCATTAATTGAAATTGAAACTTACAACCTAAGCCTTGATGTCATAGGTCTTCTTTCGATGGCTCCTAGCTCTGACACACACACTTGCTCATGCATGAAGAAAATCAACCACATATGATGACCTTGCTTGTTGTCTCTTGCTGATGTAGCATCAGTCCTCCATACAGTCTTGCACCAATTCTCCAATCAATCTCTTGCTAGCTTGCTTCTAACCTTTTCCATGAGCAATCTCCTCAATATATAGGAGAAGATTGATTAGTTACTTGGATAGGGAATGATCCCAAGATATCTGGAAAGTCAGTACTTTGCCAACCATTCGAAAGCCAACTCACCCTTCTAGAAGATTCCTTCTAGAAGGATCGAGAACTTATCCATTTTCCTCCTTTAAAAACAAGTTCGCACCCTA
>JASDQU010586073.1:114376-128127 GCA_032191745.1 Picea mariana | reverse complement strand
GTCCGCAGCAGCAGCATCCATCACCATCGGTTTGGTCCTGTATCAAAAGAGGTTCTTGCTTCATGAGGTAATTAGTCCAGGTATCATGGTATGTGTCACATTTAATCGTTAAAACCTTTAAATGTATGCATCTGATTCCTTTTATTTCTAACAACTGCTTGGATCTTACATTTGCCCACTTGACCATGTTTGGGGGGATTGACAGGGTGCCCTAGCAAGCATGTATCTGTAGGTTTTTGGTTTTCCACTGGGGGATTTCTGAAAAGCCATCGTCCGCTCCCATCATAGCACCACTTCTTCATCTTACTTCCCGCTCACTTATCCCTTTCCCCTTGTCCGGGCATTGGGTTGACCTATTTTCAGGACTGCACCTTACCTCGTGGGAAGAAGGGGCTAAAGGCCCAAANAGGGGGTCTCATCACGAGCCAGCCTATTAGGTCCATGGGTACCTAGCAGTATGACATTGCCACCAGCTGGTTACCACGCCAGGGCAATGACTCTTGGTTGCATGGCCAAGGGAAAGGAGGTCTCATCACGAGCCAGCCTTCTCATCTCTGTGAAAGTACTTGTGGGTAACATTGTCAGCTCTGGTCACCATGCCAAGGCAGTGTCCCCTGATTAGCTCTTGAACAAAAAAGCAAAAAAAAAGAATAAAAGAATAAAGGCAAGAATGGGCTTGGAAAGAATGCATCCATGACAGGTACAACTCGCCTTCTACAAAGGCACCCACAGGTAACACTTTTGCATCCTTGGCCTTCACTGCACCCACATGCTTGGACATCCCCTGACCACATCACCCACTTACATGGCTTGGATGAGATCTTTTCGGGAACTATCCTTTTCCTATGGACACTAGCCCAATAGGACGCCTTGTCCTTTTCTCCAGACTTGTATCGCAGGCTTGTGTAATGTCTTTGAGCTGTTAACTAATGTATTAGGGATTTTATGCATATGTTTAATAATATTGATGATGAGATGTGATTGACATTGCTATGATCCCTGTGACTGATGAGCCCATGGAGGGCGTAGCCTTTGATGTGCAGGACCATGCTCGACGGACAGGTACCATTTGGACCGGTACACATGGGGAGATGATCAGTTCGAACCTCCATGGGGCTGAAGAGCCCACCAGATGGATGTTGAGACCCCATCAGGGGGCAGAGACAGGACACAGATGGATCAGGGGCCTTGCACCGGAGAAGAAGAGAACGTTCCACTAGAGGCACCCTGGAACAGCTTGACCTAGGGGGATTGACCCATTTTTAGTGGGACGTTGGCTCTAGATGGCCTTCGACGTCACCAAGAAACTTATGACGTCATCATGAGCATGTTGGCAGATGGACAGGGTAGTTGGCACGTGTGGCAGCTTGGAGGAGCCCTAGGAGGGCTAACGTCTTGCTTCAGGAGGCTACATTTGCCCTAATTGGGGCTAACATCACCCTAGAAAGGGGTGGCGTCTTACCTTTTGCTTGATTAGGGTTTAGATTTGACAATTTAATGTAAAAACAATATGATTTGATATTTTGGCCTTGTCGGCCTTTTAACTGACCTAAAATGTAAAATTAGGTCAATGTTTTGTATAAATGAGGGATTTTGACTCTCATTTTTTCATGATAGCTCACTCACCACTTGGTGAGGTCTGAAATTTGCGCCCTATCTTGGGTATTTGGCTGATTTAGTGAGGCACACTTGTTGAAGGAAGATATTTTTGGCATCTCTTGGCTTTTCTCTTGATGGAAGGTGTTACAAGTAGGGTTTGCATGCTATTTCATGGTGATATGTAAGTATTTTTTCTACGTGCGTTCATCCCACTTCGACCTCCTCCTACTAGAGGACTCGACCAGAGTAAACTGAGCATTCTGCTCCTCCTCATGTTGCTCACGCTGCACACCCTCCTCACTCTGTTGCTGCTATTGCCCAACTTGTACAAAAGTCTGGCGAGATGTAGTCGGTAATGGTTGTCTAGCCTCCTCCTTAGAAGCACTCTACTCCTGACTCTGCTCATGACACTGCTCATAAACTGGGATCTGTCCACGAAACTTCCTGTAAGCCATGTCCTCCTCAAATCTCACGTCCCTCCTAACCATTGTCCTCCTGAGTGCAGGAATGTAGACCCTGTAGGCCTTGGAGGTCTCGTTGTATCCAACAAGGATGCTCTTCTTTGCATTAGGCTCGAGCTTGGTCCTCCTCTCCACCGGAACATGGCAGTAGACCAAGCACCCAAAGATGCGTGTGTGACTAACCTCTAGTCTCTTCCCCGTGAAGGCCTCCTCAAAGGTCATCCTCCCCAATACCTTATGTGGACTCTTGTTCTACAGATAGACTACAATGTTGCATGCCTCAACCCATAGAAACATGGGCAAGTCCTGATCATGAACCATTGCCTTTGTTGCACCAACTATCGATCTGTTCTTCCTCTCTGAGACTCTATTCTGTTGTGGGTTATACGGCACAGTCAACTCCCTCTTAATCCCGAAATCTACATAGAACTCCTTGAAGGCACTCGAGGTATACTCGCCTCCATTGTCTGATCTGAGCACCTTGATCTTCCTGCCTGTCTGGTTCTCCACAAGAGCTTTGAACTCTTGGAACCAGCTGAAGACCTCATCCTTGGTATTCATAAAGTAGATCCAAGTCTTCCTAGAATGATCGTTAATAAAGGAGACATAGTATTTGAATCCTCCAATAGACACTGGTGACATGGGCCCACGGACATCCGAATGGATCAAGTCCAAAATCCCTTTGGACCTATTGTCACTGCTAGGAAAGGTTGTCTTGGCATACTTTCCCAAAGCACACACCGTGTTGATCAGAACTGAACTCTAGAAGCCCAATCACGGCCTCCCAGAGCACCTTAAGTGCTCCATGATGTAGATGAGCCATCTGCCTATGCCAAAGCTCCCCAAGTCTCTGCCACTGTTGTCGCTACTAACCAACGCACAGACTGGTTCAAACTACAGCTTGTAGAGCTTGTCCTTCCTCACTCCCAACACTTTCCCCATGCTAGCGTTGGATCCCCTTGGATGTATGAGTACTCTTCCATCTCGGAAAGTGACCTCATATCCCTTATCTTCTAAGGCTGAAACAAAAATTAGATTTTTTGTTAAACCAGGAAAAAACAAAACATCATTAATTGACAAAGGCTTACCAAACTCCCTCTAAAACCTCACAGTTCCTTTGCCTGTTGGCCTGTACTTGGCATTATCTCCAAGTACAATGTTGAAGTTGGCATTGTACTCCTTCAAGTTGCTGAAGTACTCACGCACCCCTATCATGTGGCATGAAGCACCACTGTCAATGTACCATGTACCAATGACCATGGAGGTGGATAGGCATGCTAATAGTGAAAATTCATCTTCAAATCTGGTTGCAAATGCATCCATATCAGTTGTAGCAACCATCTGCTTCTTGGGTTTGTCATTCTTCCTGTTGGGACATTGGCTGGCAAAATGCCCAAGATGATGGTAAGCAAAGCACTTGACTTTGTTGTTGTCAAACTTCTTCTTGCTACCCTGTCTTGAAGAGGTTCTTTTAGCTGAACTCTTCTTGCTCTTCCCCTTGCCCTTTGCTACCAAGGCAATCTTGTCTTCTTCAAATTTTCTTTTCTTTCTCTCCACATTGAGACCCCTCCCAGATCTCTTCCTATGTGAAATCGTCCTATAGCCTCTCCCAAGTAGGCATCTTCTCTCTGCCCACCAAACGCTTGACAAATACATCCCATTGTTTGCCAAAACCATTCAAGGCAATATGTACCATCTCTTCTTCAGGAATGATATCCCCTACTGTTGCTAGCTCATCTTTGACTTGTGTGAGCCTAGTGAGGTAGGAAGTCACACCTTCACCCCTTGCCATCTTGGTGGCATGTAATTTGTCCCTGAGAGCCATCTTTCAATTCTAGTTGTCACTCTGATACAACTTGGTCAGAGCATCCCACATTTCCTTGGTTGTTTTCTTCTCAACCAGATGTGGAATAAGATGGTCTTTGACACCATTCAGCAGAATCATCTGTGCCCTGGCTTCTTTTACCTCATGGAGGTCCAAGGCAATAGGATTATGGACTGGTACAGGAACTACGGTGTTGACATAAGACCACAGCTTGTTCTCCTTGGGCACAACTGTGATTTTGACTTTCAACTGAAGATAGTTTGAGGCTCCCTCAAGCCTATCCTCATACCTCACGTTGGTAGCCATGAAAACTCTGATTCTGGGCTGTTGGAACCTTCAGAAAATCTGCAGAAAAATTATTGAGACTTGAACATGTGACCTGTGTGCTAATCAGAGGCACAGCTCTGATACAATGTAAAACTTTTAATACCCAACCAAAACTATGATAACCCAACCAATAGATAACAACCCAGAAATTAAATTCAATTCAGAAATTTAAATCAAATCTATGCTAAAGTTATACTAGTTGAGTATACATGCATGCACAACGGAAATATTAAAACAAGCACACACAATGACACAGTAGGTACCCTGGAAACCCCAGTGTGGAGAAAATCAGCTAAGAGGGGAGCTTTATTGGGCTTTCAGAGAGAAGTTACAGCAGTATAATTTTGTAACAGAAATTCCTTACAGTACAGAGAAGAATTTCCTCAAATCTGGACCAGCAAACAGAATGTTGTTCAGCCCAGTTTCTTGCAGCCAGTACGGCCTCCTTCTATTGTCTTGTACGGCCTAGTATGGCCATTTTTGTTGCTATACAAATCAGGTGAGTAGAGCCCTGACCTGCTGCTCTAGAAAACCTCTGATACGGCCTTTGTTCTCATCCCAATAAACTCAGGACTTTATTGTCTTGTTGTTGTTGATAATGGTGATGAAGTTGTCCTGTATGTGCTGCACAATATGGCCTCAGAATGGCCCCTTGTGGTTGCCCTAGCTCGGCTCCAGAACCCCCTCTTCAATAGCTCCTTCCTTCTCTTCTCTCTGCCCAGCTCCCTCTCCTCTCTTACTCATTCAAAAATGACAGAAAGAGCATCCCAACACCCTTAGACTCCCAATACCCCAACCCCCCCTCCTTGTTGCCTTGGGATCAATGCCCAACAAAAGATCCAAGGGCCCAGATTGAGGCGCCCCCTCTCTTTGGACCCCACACAGCACTTGGGTTCACTGCTCAAGGCAGAGCCCCACTCAGCACTAAGGTTGAGTGCCCCCCCTTGACAGGGCCCCACAATCCACTTACAGCAGACTTTTGGGCTGAAGTTTCCTAAGCAGAACTTAGGCTAAGTTTCTAAGGCTGATATGGGTCAAATTAAGGTCCCACGCATGCCTTTGGGCATTAGGCATGTGGGAACACCTTCTACTACTACAAGAAAAATTAACATTCAAGGGCCTGCTACAGGACAAAAGTTGTTTTCTTATGCATGCATAGGATTTCTAGATCTGATTTTTATTTAAAGTTTATCTAACGAATCTAGATCTAACACAAGAAAAGATCCCCTTTTATTAAGCAATTTTCTGACATGTAATGTCCCCATTTTTGGATTCCCCTATTCCGCAGTCAGAGGTGGCTTTACGAGGAGTAAAATGAGGATAACAATGGGCTCGGGCGATTTGGGGGAATTATGTGGGCTCAGGCTAGTCCATTCACCATATTTCATCATCAGGAACAATTCTGTACAGTTTGCCCCTGGTTCCGCGACATTCTAGGGTATAGGATGATACCGGATAACACAGTAGTAAGCAGTATTGTTGATGATGATGGAGAGAGTATGGTTGACCATCAGTGTGAGGAGACACCTTTGGATGCATATGATGGCATGGGAGTAGTGTGGAGTCCGAGTGATTGCTCAGATAGTCCACCGGCATATATGGATAAGTTTCACCATCGAATCCAATGTTCGTCGAGGTTTTCGTCCTCAATGCCAGGAAAGCCACAAGAGCTCTCAATTTCAATTCCAAAAGATAATAATAATCAATAATAATGAGAGAATGTACTCTCTTTCTCTTTTATAACCTCCTTATACCTTTTCCCCCTCAATTAAATCATTTAAGTGACTTTATAATACATTCTTCAATATTTCCCCAAAAATCACTTTATTAATTTATTATCATTTTTACTTCCGCAAGTGATTTGTTTTACTTAAAGCATTCTGGGGCACTAAAAGTCACTTTTCATCACCCCATCCTTTAGATCTTTTCGTTCTGGTTCCAACGAGCTACTACATGAAGGTATTCCCTCAAATAATATGCTCCAAATAATACTTTCAATGTGTTTAATTAAAATATGCTCAATAATAACCCAAAATGATGGAAATCATCGGAATGGCGCGGAACCAAGGGCAAATTGTGCGGAATTATTCTGATGATGAAATATGGTGAATGGACTAGCCTGAGCTCGCATAATTCCCCCAAATCGCCCTAGCCCATTGTTATCCTCATTTTACTCCTTGTAAAGTCACCTCTAACTGCGGAATAGGGGAATCCAAAAATGGGGACACTAAATGGGATTTCCATGAGAAGTAGTTCGTGCTGGTAAGCAAAAGATCATTGGGAGAAGCCATATTAAAACATGTGGAGAATATGGATTTAAAGGTTGATACTGATGGTCTGGATGGAAAGCTCTCAAAAAAATAGTTTGTTTCATAAAAAACGTCATTGAAAACGGACTTCAAAAGTCAAAGTTATGCGATTTTAAAAAAAATGCATAAACGATAACCAAAGAGCCACACAACAAGTAGAAGTTGGTCCACGTGGTGTTGCTCCTCCTTATCTAACTTTTCCTATAAGATCACTTTTAAATAAGTTACTTATGAAGCGACCCACTTTTATGGAATAAGTGGGAATCACTTTTATAATGAAATTACTTTGTAAATTTAAGTTGCATGCAAAAAAAGAGTAACTAAAAATAATATTAAAGCTACTTTTAGTGATTCACTTTTATAAATTAAGTGAAATGCACTTTACAACAAATGCATGAACTTTTTCAAAAAAGTAACAAAAATAAGACTTGAACTCAAGACCTCTTACTTAATAAAACAAATTTCAACCAAGTGAGCTAGTGCAAAACACAATATAATCTTAAGAAGGAGGATGGGTGTTGTTGTTGTTGTTGTGGAAGGCGATCTTGAAGGGCATGCTCAAAAAAAACTTTTTTTCATGTGTAACACAAAAAAAACTCCGCATCTCGACAGCGACAAGGGGTTAGATCTCAGTTAGCTTACCCAGAAAATGCAAGTTTTATCTATGTTTTTTATTTATCAAGATCGCACAGAGCGCACGACAAAGAGCATACATAGACAAGAAAACACTTTCCGCTTTGTTTCTGATTTGACGAGATTGCACAAAGCACGAAGCAAAGAGCATATGCAGGTCTAAAAGAGCAGAAACTCGAAAACTAAAAACAAAAAACCGAAATATTATCTCTATAAAAATTTAAAAAGGGCATACTCAAGCTTTATACCTCTGAATCTGACTGAAATGGTCGTATCTTGCACAAACGAAAACCTTTTTGAATGAAACGAAAAGCGTTCCTAACTGAAATGAGTGCTCCAGATGCAATAGAACATTCCTCTGAGCCCAGAAATGTACGAAAAATAGCAAAAACCAGAGATGTGACTGCTACCCCCCAGCTTAGGGGTAACTAAAGAGATAATGTCTCGAGGCTCGCAGGTAGTAGACATGGACTGTCGAGAGCCAAATAACCGACAAAGCCCACATTGAGAAAATAGAGCCCCTCCTCTCCACAACGCATCACCACTCATCACCAGTAGCATAGCAGTGTCCACCACACCAACTTGGCGCCCGGAAGAGGACAGGTCTTGCTTCATGAGGTAACAAGTTCAATCTCATGGTGAGTGTCACTTTAATACTTGAAGCATTTGAGCATGTCGCAAAGGTTTCTTTCCTGATTTTGGAATGATTGCTTGAAAATTATATATTTTGCCTAATTTCATCTTGGTGGTTGACATTGTATCCTAGTAAGTTGGTCACCCTCGGTAAAAGGGTTGCTACTGGGGGGTCTCCTTGAAGGGTCATCATACTATTCCCACTCATACTTACCACTTCCCATACTTCTTCCTCTTTGTTTCCTAATCATTCGGGTTTTCGGGTTCATCGACCCCAATAAGGGTTTGTACCTCATTTCATGGGAAGAAGGGGTTAAAGGCCAGAGGTGTTGTAGCTAGCACTGTAAAAATCAAAAGCCATAATCTTTCTAGGTGCTCGCCCTAAGGTCCTAAGAGCCATGAAATGCTTCTCTATAAAAATAAAGGACTTGTTAAAAGAAAATAAATAAAAAGTGTCATGCTTGATGGGGTAATGCACTGCAGTGTTATTTTATTTCCAGTGCACATAGCACTCAATGTATTCTAACTTCAAGTAGCATTGTGGTGCTCTTTTTCTTTCCTTGCATATAGCACTCAATGTTCAAACCATAAAAAAAAAGGGGAAAGGAAAATAAAGGGCTTGGAAAAATGTTGCATTGCAAACGAAGGGATGCAGTGCACCCTCCACAAAGGAACCCATAAATGAGACAATATGAGCCTTGATATGTGAAGAACCCCATGCCTAAGAGTACTTCCCCCTACCTCATATCATTACATGGTCTAGAGAGGGTCTTCTTGGGAAACATTCCTTGACTTGGGGATTGGCCTACCCAATAGGGTACCATGACACGCATCCCATACCTAATTTGGAAAAGTTTATAAGGTCTTTGAGCATTTGTTTAATTTGAAAAGGGGGGACTTAATGCACTTGTTTGGGTGGTTCATTTATTAAACGTGGCTTACTTGGCATTATTCATATGACTTGTGGAACCTTGGAGGGCATATTTGTTTGTCTTTGCAGGACCTTGCTCAATGAAAGTCATTCATTAAGGAGCTAAGCCACTTGGACCTTCATAGGGGCATGGAAGCCCATTGGATGGATGTTGTGCCCCACACATTGGAGGCCTAGGATGATGAACGTTGCACCTTGGATGATGTCCCTAGCATATGAATGTGGCCCAAAAAGATGAAGAAGAGATGGTGTCACCCTCCTATGCCCAAGCGTTCCTACGAAGGGATGCAGTGCACCCTCCACAAAGGAACCCATAAATGAGACAATATGAGCCCTTGATATGTCAAGAACCCCATGCCCAAGAGTACTTCCCCCTACCTCATATCATTACATGGTCTAGAGAGGGTCTTCTTGGGAAACATTCCTTGACTTGAGAATTGGCCTACCCAATAGGGTACCATGACACACCTCCCATACCTAATTTGGAAAAGTTTATAAGGTCTTTGAGCATTTATTTAATTTGAAAAGGCGGGACTTAATGCACTTGCTTGAGTGGTTCATTTATTAAACATGGCTTACTTGGCATTATTCATATGACTTGTGGAACCTTGGAGGGCGTATTTGTTTGTCTTTGCAGGACCTTGCTCAATGAAAGTCATTCATGAAGGAGCTAAGCCACTTGGACCTTCATAGGGGCATGGAAGCCCATTGGAAGGATGTTGTGCCCCACACATTGGAGGCCTAGGATGATGAACGTTGCACCTTGGATGATGTCCCTAGCATATGAACGTGGCCCGGAACGATGAAGAAGAGATGGCGTCACCCTCCTATGCCCAAGCGTTCCTCCTTTAGAGCATGATGTCACACCTTTGAGGGGATATTTGGTGTATTTGTGCACTTGGTGGTGTTGTGGGCTTGAGACCCCACATTATTGCTTGATTTGGGGATGACGTGGAACCTTCCTAGCTTGACGTCCTAGCCTTTGGAGGCTTACTTTCACACATGCCACCTTGGAGAGGACCATTATGGGCTTACATGCCATCATTTTGTTATTTTTTGTCATTTAATAGCCTATGTGAACAAAAAGAGAAAATTGATTTGCTAATTAAGCATTGTAACTTTTGGTTATGACCTAAAATTAGGGTTTTAATGTAAAAGTGCACAAATGTGGACAAACGTGACTTGGATTTTCCTCATATAAATAGAGGCAAGTCATTTTCATTTTAACATAACTCATCACTAATAAAAGACACTCTTGCACTGCAATTCCAGCCTCTCTTTTTCTTGTCATAATGGATGCAACACTTGTTTTTGGAGCATTTAAAGGATATCGACTTCTCTTGATGGTGTTTCTTGGCAAATTGTTGGATGATTTTTGGTAGTAAGGGTGTTCTTGCATGCTATCTCTTGGATTTGGTGAGAATTTCTGCAATCTATTGTCATATTGCTTGTTTAAATTCAAGAAAATTATCTTAAACCTTGGGAGAAGTAAAGGGGCTTACACCCTCCACCAAAATGTATTCTTCTTTGCTATTGAAAGGCAACAAGGCTTGCCACAAGGACTAAGAGGGTTTACACCCTTATATCAAAATTTGGATAGGGTTTGTTTTCTCTAGGAAGTAAGAAGGTTTACACCCCTAGAGAATCATTAAACCCTAGTTCATCTTGCATTCCAAGCTAGACAATTTGGAAGGATTATTGTTTTCTTGGGTTTTATAAGGGTTTAACTCTCAAGAAAACTTCTTCTTCCTTTTTGGTTAGTTTTCCTTCCAAGGAAGAAACTCCGTTCACCCAATAACAAGGCACTAATGTTTGCATTGGAGATTGTATATGTTGCATTAATAAACGTGAAATTTGAGGGATTGAAATTGTTTAAGTTGGATTTGGATTCTACATGCTTTAGGCTCTCTTCTACTTCAAGGGCGTCTTGTCTTGTCTTGTCAAGTAATTAGTCTGTTGTAATAAACTTTAAGCTACAGCCATTAGGGCTGCAGCAAACACTCTTTCTCATACATTTTCTCCACTTTTCTACAGTTGAAATTTGTTTGTGAGCTGTGATAATTGATCTATTGATAAAGGGCTATTGTTTGGATGGTTTACTTGTTGATTTCAGTGGTTAGAATTTGTTGTTGTAGCAAAAGTTTGCTATAGCCATAGGGCTGTCATAAACATTGTTGATAACACTCTTTACAGCCCTCTTTTGACATCAAAGTCTTGGTCAAACATTGGAATATTGTTTACTAATTACAAGCCTTCTTGTCCAATATCATATGCTGATTTTGATGGTCTAATTTGCAGCTATTATAATTCTGTTGTTGTTGATATATCACTGTTACATGCTGCAATTTTGGGACAGCAAGACTTTTTGTTGTTTTCCCGCTTGTCTTGGGGTTTATTTCATCATACATTGTCTTGGATTGGCTTGTCTAACATTGTTTTTGCAGGTATACAACATAGGCAACCATTTATCAACTCCAAAGACTCTCTTCTCTAGCCCCAAATACATCTTAGATCTTGACCAATATAGAAAACCCTTGTACCATCAAACATTGTGTTCTTTGTTCCCTTAGGGTCACCCGGGAAGCCTCCCTTGTGTTGGACTTGTCCATCACTAAAACGAGGGGGATATCTATTGAGGTGGCAGTGATAGGTGTCCTCAGTTGTGTCACACGTTTGTTGTTTGGGTTGGGCCTTGCCCTAACTACAAATCATGCGATAACAGTGATAACACGGCTTCAAGATCTCAATTTACAATGGGAGCGAGCCTTCAAACAAGCTCTGATACCATGTTCGACAACACAAGTATTCCAACGAAAGACGAACACCTTCAGTAACCACTCACACAACCAGATCAAAAATCAACACAATGATGTTTTTATGTGGTAAAACCCTTGTGGGGAAACATCTACGGTCACAGCCAACATGACCACTTGAGGCAATTTATTAATGCAAAAGAAAAAAAATTACAAGAGAGTTTCTCACAATCGAATCTCGATCATTGGCAAATAATCCACCATGCTCTTTAAATAGAGATCATGGACCAATCAGGTGTTAAGCCACGGATCAATGTAGTCGTTAAGATAGAAGAGAATGAGTCATTGGATTACTCTATGTCGGGAGCATATCATGACCGTCGGATTACAAATGCATACTAATACATACTAAAGAAACACACTTTAACCTAACAACACATTAGACCAAGTTGATCTTAACTAACTCCTAAGTGTCTAAATATCATAACACAAGTTAGAGAAACAGAGATCAAAAAGTTAATTATGCAAAGTATCCATGTTAGTGAAGCGATGGGCTATAAGTCCCTCATTTACAGATCATCAATTACACATCTCATGAGCTCGGCTACTGTTGATGGTAATGAAATGAGTTATTTACCCTTCTCATGTATTTTAGGCAACCCATGGACACCATATGCAGACTGTATACTGATCAGATCGTTATGACTGGGCCAACATGGCAAGCATTCTCATGAAATGATGCACTGTCTAGAACACAGAAATTATAATCATGACTGTTAACCACTTATTAGATTTGCATTAAAGGCACTGGGCGACTGTAATTCTCAAAGGTGATGACAGATCTGCTTCTGACATCCTGAAGGCCAAATCCCTTATGAGTAATACTTGATTACTTCCCTTCATTTTCAAGAAGCAAGGTCCTTCAAAATTTCTATGTTTACTCCTTCACTACTTGAAGACTTCTTTAGAAATGATATGTATTACCCCCCAAGACCATGTGCACAGTGAGATTACTAACATTTTCTGTTATCAGGTCAGGTTGCATGAACAAAGAATTGCATGTTACTGTATCACCACTATCTTCCAATATCTCCTCATTAATTGTGTCCTCTCTGTCTGAGTCAAAAAATGGCAGAGCATGCATCTTACAGTCATGAAGATGGCCTAAACAATTTTTTATTTATAAACCTCCTTGCTGCACAATATTCTCTTTTGGATATCATGGTTTGAAAATCCACCTGTGAAATCTGAAAATGCACTCCTTTTGCAGCTGTCCTAAATCCATCATTTCCCTGTTCTACTTGCCGATCTAATCTCTTTACAATTGGATTTAAAGAATCCATAAAAACTGCTGTGAATAATGCTTCAAACACTCATGCATCTTGAGGGGTAACATCCAGAATTGGTCAAAACTAAAGTTCCTGAAATTTTTTTCAACTAATGACACTTTAAACTTTGCCCCGAGGTTGAAAGATAACCTTCAATCTTCTCAATGTCATTTCAATTCTTTGTTGTTATGCAATATATTGTTCTTGTTATCACACAAACAAGGTTTCTTCTACCCCATAAAGCACTTGAGTGCTTAATAGAATTATTTTCATGTTCAACCTAGCTTTTACGTATTATATTTGGCCTCAAGTTCTTCCATAGTATCCTATAGATTCACTAGTCTGTTAAATTACAACCATTCTGGAGGTGGAACATAGTGAAGATTATGATGGCTTCAAATATATTGTCTAGAGAACATATGGAAATTAATATTCATTTCTAATTGTCTTCTTGAAACTCCCAAGTTATCCAGTGACCCCATTTGTCCGAAGGGCTTAATCTGTACTCATAAATCAAGCATAAGCAGACTTATTACTGTTGTCACCAAAATTCACCCCTCCATGTGTTACTTTGGCAAGCAATGTGATAGTAAGAGTAGAGGTTAACCTCAAATATCTTGAGATTAGAAAGCCAGGTTCTAAATGTCATTCCAAACACAGGCTCCCAATATTTTAAGCCATACTAAAATGCACTTTGCATGAAAAAAATCGAATCAACAGTTGACCAACTGCAGTTGCAATGCTAGACCCACAAGTAGTAATACTCTGGACCTCTAAACAACAGGGCATGAAGCTCAATAGATTTTGACTTTTGAGTTGGTGAAATGCAAGGTTTGACAATGCAAAACTACTGTTCCACATTAACCCATATTCCATTGCGGCTTCATCATCAGACCATGTATCTTTGTGCAAAACAAATGCATTCCCCTCTGTTATCTAACTAAATTTTCTG
>JASDQU010586073.1:61835-74410 GCA_032191745.1 Picea mariana | reverse complement strand
CTAAACACACGAGGGAAGTACTTTGTACCTTGTACTATGTACTTTATGTCTAATTTCACTTTGACTTAGGAGATTTAAGTCAAAAGTGAAATTTGGTCATTTTAGCCTAAAGTGACAATTAATTCACAAAGTGGGTGAATTAATAGACATAAAGTGAAACTATGGAAACTTAAGTGAAGTGAGTTTTTGAGTGAGATTCTTTTTGAGTGATCGCAACCATTGATTAGGAATGAGATGAGATGATCTCATCCACCCATCTTTTAGGTTTCCTTATGCATCCTAAAGGAGGGCGCAAGAGGCCAAGGAGAGGCCATTCACTCATTTGTTCACTCCAAGAGTTTGAGAGAGAGAAAGAGGATGAAGTTTCAGGCAGAGGGAGAGGAAATCTTGAGCGCCTACTTGTGTGGAGGGCTCATGGAGGATTAATTCCCTGTTTATTTACTGAGGGGCTTCCATATCTAAGGAGGGCGCATCATCAGCATGGAGGTCTTAGAGAGCTCAGTTTGCAATGAGATCTGTTTCAGAGGGAGGCTACTCATCAATATTAGAGTATTGTGGAGGGGTTTCTAGATCAAAGCTTCCAGTTGGCATCTGGATTCATTTCAGTGGTCTTGGCAGCATTTTTGAGGGGCGCACCATCCTAGGGCGCTCTTCCTTATTTTGGACTTGTGTTTCAGCTTGGATCAAGTTGTTATTGTATCAGGTTCATCTATATTTTGTACTTGTTGTCTTCCACCATCTATTCTCCTCATATATAGACATATATTCCAAACTGGTTTTCCCTGGGGGGGTTTATCCAGGGTCATGCTGACCAAAAATACCTCTGTACAATTTCATGTGTGTTAGAGTGTAGAACTGCTTTATTTTCAGCTGTAAATATCTCTAAGTGTGTTACATTTATTTTAGTATGCATGTGCTAACCCTTGGTGACTAAAACTAAATGCTAGAGCACCTAAAATTGAGAATGTAATTGTAGCAAATCAACAAGAAGTTACTGAACTGTTGGTTGTCCTAAAACAACAACAAAACCTTCATTGACAGTTGAAACTTAGAGCTAACTTGAGGTCAAAGACAGACCTAGTTGGCAGCTTGATAAGACCTGGAAAATCTTCAAATATAACAAACACTTCGCTTCCAAGGAATTTTGGAAAATGACGCTTCCCACGCTCCCGCTTCACTCTCGCTTCGTGCAATACTGACCTAATTATCATACTTGAGCAAATCAAATCACACCCCTTCTTTGAAGAAAAGGTTTATAGTTGTATTAGGCAAAACCCCTTCCTATTGCTAACAACGACAATAATGAGCTCAATTGTTTGAAGAAGGATGAAGCTCTCAGGTTCATCACTCATATGTTGAGCCAAATCTAATCCAGCATACCAAGGACAACAATGGCGCAAAAGAAACATGGGACACCATCAAGTGTCTCTTTTGCACTATGAATACCACTCAAGTCAACTAATTCAAAACCAAACTTTCAAATCTCAAGATGGGTGACTTCAACATTGTTGAGAAGTATATTGAAAAGTTTAAAAAATTGAAGTCTGACATCACACATCATAGTAATTACACCTAGGATGATTTCCCATGTGAGCAGTCATCCTTTGACTAGATGATTATGAGATTCTTGGATTGATGACAGGTCTAGAGGACTATGAGTGTTCTAGTCTAATAACAGGACCAAAGTCTGAAGAATATAGCATCAATTTCTTCAAGACTGTTGGAGCAAGAAGTCTACATGTTATTGAGTTGTAGTATTCCCCAGACCAACCACAACCTTTTCATATTTAACATGATTAACAAGGCTAGGAATGATAGTAGAAACAAAACAAAGAACGACAGTCGTTTGAAGTTGGACTTGTTGACTGTGAGAGGACATGTCAAACCCAACAAGTTGGACATATGCTTGTAGGAGATCATGAATATGAGGATCTGTTAAACTAAAAGCATATCTAGGGACAACGGAAGACCAGACAACACCATTATGTAGGGGACCTTTGAATCCACCTATGAGAGCATCTTTAAACTAATTATGTCTGGCATCTCTAACATAATCGAAACTAGAAATATAAAGGCCCGGATGGACCAATGGGTTTAGACCAAATTGGATAAAACCTAAATGAACATATTTATAACCATTATCAAGTCCCCATTGAATATCTTCATTTTTAATTAAGGGACATTGGTAGACAAACTATTGCAAGTTTATGGAAATATTTGTAGAAGTATATCCAACTCTAGTGGATGCTCGGAATGTAAAGCATCCCACTTCATATATTTTGTCAGCAAGGATATAGAGAAGTTTCCAACATCAATGATGAAGTACAAAATCAATCTTGATTCTTCTTCTCATGGACATGCACTTTCTGCTTTTGGTTTCTCCTTCAATGCAAAATCTACTTCTTATGAGTGGCTTATTGATTTTGGATCATCTTATCATATGGCTAAGGATAAAGCCATATTTTTTGCTCTAAATGAATGTAACACCAAGAAAATGTCTATTGGCGATGATAGATCTCTTAGCATTGTAGATTCTAGAACAGTTCAGCTAGATAATGGTCATTTCAATGATGTATTATGTGTTCCAAGTCTTTCCTACAACCTTCTATCAGTATATCAGATCACTCATTCAGGTGAAGGTAAAACCGTAGAGTTTTCACCTCACCAAGTTGTAATTAAGAATTTAAAAGATCCTAAGCATATCCTCGTGACTCGAATTGTTGATGATATTACCAGGTTGTACAAGTTTGACAACTTTGGGTCATCATCTTTTCCATTAGTTTTTGTTGCTCATGGCGATCACTTGAGCAAACTTTGGCATGAGCAGTTTGGTCATCTAAACTATCGCTCATTGCAACAACTATGTAATCAACAAATGGTGATTGGTCTTCCTCTTGTTTCTTGCAGAGATGGTGTTTGTGTCAGTTTTTTTCTCGATAAACATCATCAGGATAGTTTTGAAAAATGTGCCTCTTGGCACACTCAACCCCTTTGCAACTTGTTCACAGTGACTTGTGTGGTCCGCTCTCATCTCCTTTTTTTGGGTGTAAGTATTTCTTAACTTTCACTGATGACTTCTCCAGACGCACTTGAGTTTACTTCTAAAAACTTAAGAGTGAAGTGTTTGACAAGTTTTTGGCCTACAAGACCCTTGTAGAAAAACAATCTAGACAACAACTTCAAAGGTTAAGAACAGATAATGGAGGTGAATATGTGAACAAGAATTTTACAAGTTACTGCACAAGGCATCCAAATGCAACACATTGTTCCATATACACCACAACAAAATGGTGTTGTTAAGAGAAACAATCGCACATTAAAAAAAATGGCTAATTGTATGATCAAATCTAAGGGATTAAGTCTTAATTATTGGGTGGAAGCCATTAACTGTGTAAATTACATAGTAAATCACAATCCCACAAAGGCTCTAAAAAATATAACACCGAAAAAAGCATGGAATAAAAATTAAGCCAAATGTAAGCCACTTGCGTGTATTTGACAGTGTAGCATGGGCTCACATTCCTAATGAGAAAAGGAAAGCTTTACATCCTAAAAGTGAGAAGTGTATTTTTCTTGGATATTCTAAAGATGTCAAAGGTTACAGACTTCATCAACCTCCTTCTAATGAAATTATTATTGGAAGAGATGTTAAATTTGATGAAAATCTCATGGCCTGCGAGCCTAATTCAGTGTTTGCGCCTGAAATCTATTGCTGAACTATTGTTTTGTCAGTGATATCTAATACTCTGGGGGTTTCTGGATGCATTTGAGTTGATGTGTGAACATGCTTGGTGATTTCTACATGTGTGTTTCATTCATTAAGTGTTTTAGCAGTATAAAGATAATGCATGCAAAAGAAAGGACAACATAGCTCACTGATATATATAATGAGGAAAAGGCAGGAAATACAATAATAAGCTAGAAGCAGATATACTTGTCATCAGTTAGATCTTGTGGATCGTCACTGGAATACAAATCAACTAACAACAAATACCCATGATCAAAAGAATAAAGGTTGATCTGTGCATGCACGGATAGATTGACAAAACACAGTCCGGAAGCTCACAACAACTGTTGCATAAGCTGGAAAACTCGCCCTGATGGCGATACCCGTTGGAATGGACTGGAAATTGTCTCAAAAGAAGCGCCCTGGCCTCTAGGATGATCCTGGTAATTGTCGGATTGAAGATCCGACCTTTGAAGCTTCGAATGTCACCCCCTAGGGGTCTGCGCACCTCCTGGGATGTGGGAGTGCGCCTTAGTGATCCCACCGACAAAATTCGATGATATGTGTCTCAAAACGATTGTCCTGGCCTCCTCCATAATGGGTCAGAAGGGTTTCCTCGGATATGCCCCGGAATACCCCCTGGAATCCCAAATGTGCTTCCTCAAGAGTTGTGCACTTTCTAACTGTTTGTTGCGCCCTGGAAGATTCCACAGTCGGAAACTGACAATTGGTGGCTCAAAAGATGCACCATGTCTAGCTCTCAAATGGGTTGGAAGGAATCTGCAAAATTCTTCTCTATCTCGTGCGGCCACACAAACCCTCTCTCTAACTCTTGCGCCCTCACTAGCTGAGTTGCGCAATCACTGTACTGGATCTCCTGAATGGCACGGTGAAATACCTGGATGGTATCTCCGATAGGCTAGGGTGTGTCTCTCAACATCGAAACCGATCAATGGTGGTGGTTTCCTCCACAAATTCACAAACAACATGGGGGTCGATCTCCTCCTCCTCTGGAAATATCTAAACATCAAATCATAACATAATGAGGAATTAGGTCGAACTCCTCCCTTTATAATCTTCCCAATCTAATTCACCATTGACATCACTTAAGCTAGGCGCTTTTCCTCCTAAGGTGAGTAATTAATTAATTAAGTCCCCCCTTAACACCTTTTCATTCTATTTCTCCGTTGACTAAGGCTTAAGTGACTTTTCCTATGTTTTTTGCTTAATTCGTCGTTTGGTCACCAAATCACCCTTATTTCTCCTCTTGTTCCATGTTTGTGCCTAACTATAGTCTACGAGAACAAATAGACTACTAAGTCACACCCTGTTGGCCTACTCTTGGGAACGGGACATCACAGTGCCTTCTTCGGCCTACGAGCTATCTTCAGCGTTTGTGCCATCTTTTGTTCCTATTTTGGTTTCTTCTTCAAATGATGATGACAGTGAGGATGAAAATCCACCTCTACCTACTCACCTTCCTCCAGATGAGTCCATTGAACATGGACCTGCACCAGCACCACAACTTCCCATTTGGGTCCATTCAACCCCAAAAGCAATTGGTGATCTAGTCGATGATCCTTTAGATCAGCGTCGAAAACATTCATGGTTCCAGCGTGCCTCTTATCTTTTGGCTCAAGTTTCAGAGACTCATGATCCAGAAACATTTGCAGAAGCTTCAGGTCATCCAGATTGGGATACAACAATGAATGAAGAGTAACACTCTTTAATGGCGAACAATACTTGGGATCTTGTACCTCTTCCGAACGGAAGAAAACTTGTCAGATGTAGATGGGTATATACCTAAGTATGCATTAGATGGAAGTGTTGAAAGACATAAGACTCGATTAGTTTCCAAAGGGTTCTCTCAAGTTGAAGGCATAGACTATGATGAAACATTTTTCCCTGTAGCCAAAATGAAATCAATCCGCCTTATTCTAACCCTTGTTGCCTCACATAAATAGGAGGTCCATCAGATGAATGTTAAATACGCCTTCTTGCATGGGGATTGGCAAGAAGAAATATACATGGAACAACCTCCTAGCTATGTCGCCTTAGGAAATCTCTTTACGGTCTTAAGCAACCTCCCAAAGCTTAGTATGCCAAAATGGACATCTTTCATCTTGACACCGATTTTTCTAGATGTCATTCTAATCCTAATGTCTATACCAAGAAAGGAGGAAGCCATCTCATAATCCTTGTTCTTTATGTAGATGATCTTATCCTCACTAGTAGTGACCCTAAACTTTTAAACCATGTGAAAACCACCCTTAAGAAGAAATTTGAAATTATCGACTTAGGCTATTTGCACTATTTCCTTGGCCTCCAAGTATTGCAAACCAATTAAGGAATATTCCTTTCCTAGTCTAAGTATGCTTGTGACCTTCTTCGTTGCTTTCACATGGATGATTCTAAACCAACCCCTTCTCCCTTCGATTCTCAAATCAAACTTGTTGCCACTTGTACTTCTCTCGAAGTTGATACCACCTTGTACTGTCAATTAGTTGGTAGCCTCTTATATTTGACTCATACATGTCTTTATATTTCCTTTGTTGTTGGTCTTATTGCTCGATACATGCAATCACCCCATGAAATCCATTGGAAAGCAACTAAAATGATCCTTCAATATGTGCGAGGTATAGTTTAGTTCGGGATACATTACAGCTTAGGGGTGACTCCTTTATTGGTTGGTTTCACTGATTCAGATCGGGTCGACGACCTTGATGATCGAAAGTCTACTGCAGGTTATGTTTTCATCCTTGGTTCAGGACTTGTCACTTGGGCCTGTAAAAAACAACAGGCTATTTCTCTTTCTTCAGCAAAAGCAAAGTATCGAGCAGTCGTTAATGCAAGTCAAGAAGACTTGTGGCTTCAATAGATCCTTTCAGAGTTTGGATACCAGCAACAACATCTGACCACCCTCTGATGCGACAATCAAAGTGTCGTCAAGCTCATCAAAAATTTAGTTCAACATCAAAGCAACAAACACATCGAGCTACACATGCACTTCGTCAGAAAGCTCATTCATGATCGAATTATTAAAGTGCTCTTTTTCCCTACAAAAGATCAAGTTGCAGACATTTTCACAAAGTCTCTTACAGAAGTGAAGTTTTCAATTTATGTTAGGAGTTTAGGAAGTTGTCATTACGGAGGGATAGTCTCTAATGCCTCCTTCCTTCTCCTATTGTGTCACCTTTGTAAATCCTTCAATCTTATCCCAAGTTGTTCTTAAGGGGAGATATTAGGATATTTAGACACTTAGGAGTTAGTTAAGATCAACTTGGTCTAATGTGTCGTTAAGTAAAAGCGTGTTTCTTTAGTATGCATTTGTAGTTAGGAAATCTAAATGTTCCCAACATAGAGTGATCCAACAACTCATATTCTCCTCGATCTTAACGACTACATTGACCTGTGGCTTAACACTCAATTGGTCCATGATCTCTATTTAAAGAGAATGGAGGGTCATTTGCCAATGATCGATTGGGAGAAACTCTCTTGTAAATTTCTCTGTAGTATTTTCTTTTGCATTAATAAATTGCTCCAAGTGGCCATGTTGGCTAGGGTTGTGGATGTTTCCCCACAAGGGTTTTACCACATAAACACATTGGTGTGTTGATCTTTGATCTGGTTGTGTGAGTGGTTACCGAAAGTGTTCATCCTCTATTGGAATACCTATGTTGTCGAACACAAGGACTACCTCCTGCTAATCACACACCATCTTTTAAACATGGAACATTAGTTGTTGATTTTCATTTGATCCAATATAGAAAGCCTGAGGATGAGAAAATTGTACCAGAAATAAGGTAGTTGAATTATTCAAATAATACACACACACACACACACACATTGATGGTCATGAGATGAAGGGGTGTGAGTCGTGACAATAAAGCCTTGTAACGTGTGTGTGTACATGTACATTGATAGTCACGAGATGAAGGGGTGTGAGTGCCATGAGATGAAGGGGTGTGACAATAAAGTCTAGTGACCATCAATGTGTTTATACATACACACAAACACACATATTGACGATCATGAGATGAAACGGTCTCACCCTTGATTGTTTTATTATTATTATTTTATTGATGTTTTATGACTTAATATTCATTACATTGCCTCTCCCTTCAAGGGTGCTTTGTCCTCAAAGCATAGTTATGAGAACGATGTCCTCATTCTTGCATGTGATTCTTTGGCTACTCTAGATTTTGTGTTAATTGAGTAATATGGTAAGATCTTTAAAGTGTTGAAGAAAATTGTCAAATTGTGAAAGGGGCAATCTTGAATCCACTCTAATTCAATTCTTTGCATAACTAAATGGTGCAATATTTTACTCGATCAATGTGTTTACACACACACACACACACACACATTGGCGGTGATGAGATGAAACGGTGTCACCCTTAATTGTTTTATTATTATTATTTTATTGATGTTTTATGACATAATATTCATTACATTGCCTCTCCCTTCAGGGGTGCTTTGTCCTCAAAGCATAGTTATGAGAACGATGTCCTCATTCTTGCATGTGATTCCTTGGCTACTCTAGATTTTGTGCTAATTGAGGAAATAAGATGGTAAGATCTTTAAAGTGTTGAAGTTGGAAATATACCACATGAACCATCATACTGTTTTCTTCAAGATTTTCAAAGTTATCCTTCAAAAAGATTGGTTCCACGGGAGGAGGGTGGGGACTTGAATCATCTAGATATTCAACATTTTCCAACTCAAGTTCCTTTACCTCCTCAAAATAAATGACTGTCTCATCCATGGATTCATCCGGAATTTCCCCATGAACTTCCTCATCTTTTTCTCTGTCAAACTCAAATTCAAGGGGGTCCAGATATTTAATATAAGTTTCTGTAAAATCATCTTCTATGACCTCCAATTGGTCTTCCAGGGCCACAAATTGTTCATTCATGGCTTCACATTGTTCCTCCTGGGAAAGTTGCACGTTCTGAATTATTTCTTTAAATTCCTCAATGGGATCTGGTGGAGTATCAACCTCTATGTCTGAATTGATTGTTTTAAAAGCTAGAAGATTTTTCCTCTCCCATGTTTCCATAAAATCATCAACCAATTCATCGTAAACTTCACTCCCATCATGCCCAAACCTTTCCAAAAAGGCATGCAACAAGTCTTGTATGGTCTTGAATCTCCCATCAGGTGAATCATGAAACCAATTAAAAGGTTTCTCTATATCAAGGGTTACTGCAAACATTTTCATTAGAACGTCCTTATAAATAGGTGGGTCACACCATTCATCAATACATGTGAAGGCCCTGATGTGAGTACTAGCATCATCATGATCACAATAGTCAGGAGCGTTTTCAAAGGAATCTGGAGATTCATCATGAGAGTAACCAACGATTCCTGAAAAATCAATAGGATCATAAAAATCATCCATTTCTAACTAGATCATTTAAACAAAGGTCTAAAGAAAAGCATTGGGACCCAAGATTACCAAGGATCCAACAAGAAGAAGGACTAGCTAGCTTCACCCACAAACTCTTCCAAGTTCAAGGATGAAGCAAAACAAGTCGGGAATTCCTTCTTGCAAAATACCTTGTCAAATTATTAAAAAGTGGAGTCGCCAGATGACCAAGTTTATTTTAGACAAACAAGAGCTTCAAACAAAGCAAAAAACAAGAAGAAAAACAAAAGTTAATTGTTAAGTTTGGAACAAGAATTGGACATCAATGAGTGCTTCTTCCCCAAGAATTTCAAGCAGCCAACAAGGATTGCTCCTTGTAGTATACTTGATAGATTTTTTCAATGGAGTCGCCACTTGGAAAAGAATCACACAAAGCTAACCAATGCAAGCTCAAAAAATTATTAGTTCTTAAAAAGTTAAGTCGTTAAGACCAAGGATAAATGACTTATCCCCGACAACGGTGCCAAAGATGTTGTCGTCCTTATACACACTTGCAAACGTGAGGTAAATCTGGCTCACTTACTGTGTCCTTAGAGGCACAATGCCTAGGTTCATAGCCCACACTGTCACTTTGACCGGAACCTCTTCCGTCTAGGCTTACTCCTAGGGAAGCCAAAGGGGGTAGACCTTAGTTACTAGATGTATTAGAGTTAGGTTCTAGGAGTTAATTTTAATTTGTTAAGGTTAGAGGGGACTCTAATAATAAGATGCTAAGGCAACCATGCAATATGCAAGGGTTAGCATGAAAAGCAAGCTTTTTCCCTAGGTCAACTAAGACTAGTGCCTAGAAATTGGGCAAGGGGACAACTATGTTCAAGGGGTGTTTATTACAAAAATTACAAGTTACTTACAGTTGTACAAAAGAATAATTCTATGAAATAATACCATGTACAATTACTTACAAGATTTACAATTTAAAGAATGATAGATTACAACAACAAGCTAACCAAGTTTATCTTCAATGTGTGCAAGTATAAAAGAGTTAAAGCATCAAATCACATCACCATTTACAAGAGATTATCATCAACACATTACTTCATCAACATATTCCAAAGTTTAAGAGAATTAAACACCACTATTATGAAGAGTATTGGAGACAATCTACACTCTTGATTATTAAGCCCCCTCCCCCCCCCCAAGTATTCTATTAGATTTGGTCAAGGGTTTAATAGTTAGGCTTTTCTTAAGATTTGCAAATTTTATTAGCTTTCACCAAAGCCTCCTCCTCATGTTACCAAATAACTATTGGACGCTCAAGATAGTATGGCAACGAGGCCAACCCTAGCAGAACCAGTCAGCCCTGACAGTAAGAGTACTTCCCGGAGAGGACACACACCTGGTGCGCCGCGGGGCAGTCCCATGCCACTAGCCTCCGTTGTTTTCCTCAAACCCATTTTAGATGGTGAAGATGGTGGTCTAAGGTACCCTAAAGTAGTCTATTAAGTATATATAACAATAAGGTAGACTTTTAGGTGATTTAAAGAGTGTTTAGAAGGTTTTAAAGTACCTTTTAAGTGCAAATTAATGAGATGGCCGAAATTGTTACTTGCTCAATGAGTGTGTTGCTTAAGCTTAAACCATTGAATGAATCAACACATATAAAGCAAATAAGAGAGATAGCTGAAAGAAATAAAGATTATCACATGCACATCAATTGAAGTTTGATTAGAGACAAGAGATCAATGGCAAGAACAGCTTGCCTTAAGAGATGAAGAAAATTATTGAGTGTGTTTGCCTACTTTAACCATTCAACACATTCCAAGCGCAAGACGTGGCTACCAATAGATGCAAGCAATGAATCAATAAAACACTTATTTGTTAAGCACTTTAAGAGATATAGAGCATTAAGATTAGAACGTGTGCTTAAGAGAGAATTTATGAGCTTGAAAAGAAACTAAGCAAGATCCAAATAGAAGATTTTAAGTGTGTTTCTCAATGGGCTTAAGATGATGAGATTAGATCTATAACATAAGCATTAAAAACATTAAACCATTAGATCACATCACATCATAAGTAAAGCATTAACACTTATCCTTGCCTCTTTGGGGTGTTCCTCTCCCAACTAGGTAGGTTATTAAGTTATCTTGGCTTAGTTAGACTAAGTATTCTTAGATCTTAGTTATTAGGGAAAACAAATGAGAGATGAGCAAAAGGAAAAGTAAACTAATCTACAATCTATCAAACAAACCCCACATCAAGGTTGAGAAGGTGCCCTCACCTTCTAAACCTTGTGGCCAAGCTAAAAGAAAACAGAAAAATGAAAGAAAATGTAGATCTAGCCAACGTCTTACCTACCCACAAGCTTAAAGAAGAGGGGAGGTCATACCACTTCCCCTCTTACACTTTAAGCTCAAACAATCAAGCAAAAGAAAGGAAAAAGTGCACTTCTAGGCTAGTAAAACACAAGAGGGGGTTAGAGGTAGCTACCAAACTCCCCCGAGGGGTCTTGAAGTGTTGTGTGTGTCTCTTTGGGGCAGCCAAGAGCCTCCAACCAGATCTGGTACACCTGTAAAAACAGCAAGCTTTGCTTGCTAGGATGGCTACACACAACCAATAAGAGTTAACGAAACCCTTGCCCTTTTGGGGCGAGAACTTTCCACAATACAAGATATAAATTTTATATGATTTTGACCTATCTAAACAATGATATGCTAGCTGAAAATGAGATGGATGTACAGCAATATAAGAGAAAAGTAATAGATCTAGATAGTTGGAGTTTGAAAAAAGCTTCAAGTGACCCTTCCCTTCTAGAAAGAGTTTCCAATGAAACTTTGGAGATGAACCTGCAATATCCTTTCAAATCCAAGCATACAAAAGACAATACGTTGATGTAATGAAATTAAACGACACTTCAATTTAACTCAAACATCAAGATATATAGACCAATAGGCATACGCTCTACCAAACCTACTTAGATAACACTTTACCTAAGATCTAGTGTTGCAAGTAATAAGAAATAATACAAGAGCAATGTTACCTCCCATGCATAAGAACAATAAGCATACGCTTTACCCTTCTTGTTGTCCTCCAAAGCTTCCAAAATATTATTACCAAAGAAAGTGGTCTTGGAGAGGAATACTCCAAAACCCTAGAGCTAAGTTGCAGGAAACGCCCCCCCCCCCTCTGTTTCGGAGCCCGAAACGGTACGATACGCCGAAACGGGTACGGTACGGCCTAGAAACGCCGTCGGCCGTACCGTACGGCGTTTCTCGAAAGGGAAACGCCGTATGGTACGGCCGGCGGCATTTCGGGGCCGTACCGCGCCCGTACGGCCAGGTTTCCGCGGCTTTCAAAGGGAAACTAGGCAAATAAAGGGGCCGTGGGGCCCCCAAACTTCCAGTTAGTGTTACTTGCATCATGTAATGAATGGTAATGTTAAATTCTTAAAGTAAAAGTGACATTTCCTTTATCTTTCATTTT
>JASDQU010586073.1:50096-61785 GCA_032191745.1 Picea mariana | reverse complement strand
ACATATTACAAAATTATCCCACGCAAGGGAGTGGACATTCCGTGGACACAAAAAAAAGAGTTGAGGGACAAAATTGCCCTGCTAAGCCATAAGTCTTCAAACTTGTCGTACCACAAGGTACATATCTTCATGATACATGACGTTGACACCTAGTTCAAATAGGTGGTCAACAAAACGATTTATATTAACTCTCCCAATTCTAAAAGGATGTGAAATATATTCGTATATATGCACCTTTTATCACTGTATGCAGATAACAATATCAAATAAAATAAAATGTACAAACCTTTTATTGGTAGTTACTTGGCATCATGCATGACAAAATATTGGAATTCGAATATGGATTTTAGAGCATAAATGCAATATAAGATCAAGCTTTAACTTCCACAACATTAATGTTTTTTGCGATAAAAATATCAAAGCGTTGATAACTTTAATGCAAGGATTGCTTTGCATGCCCCATCACTAATTGATATCCATCCCAAATACAAACAGACTTTCATGGTCATTTAATTAAGGGCCAAGCATCCAATTCACAATGAGGGACAAATTACGAAATGCCAATAACACAAAAGATATAAGCAATCAAACGTCTAAAATGTAAAATTTATAAAAAGCCAGCAACAAACAATATGTCTGTTGTTATTTGCATGAAATTTATATTTTATGATAAAAGCAATAAAAAACATTTTGAAGAAACATGTGCACACTATTTTAAACAATCGTTAATGAAATAACTTGCTTATTTTAGGAATTACCTGTAGTACAACAATGTTTGGATAAGACATCCAACTTTTGCACTTAAAAATCCAGAGGACACGTCTTCTTCAAGGTCAACTCCACATTTCCATAATTTATCTTGAACATTATAAATACCATCATAAATAAGGTGAAAAAAAAATTAAAATGGTTTATGGAAATATGGAAAAAAATGAAAATGTGAATGTAATATAAGAAATAAACAAAATTAACTTAGTGCAAACTACATTGCTAAGTTATAGCACAAATAAAAACAAAAATGGATATAACATACTCCCATATCTTTAAATACAACAAAGGCCTAGGCCCAAATATTTAGTATATTAGAGATGAAGAAATTAACTAAATTGAGTCTATGACATGAAGTTAAAAACTAAAATGTACAATTAAAATCAAAGAATCCATTTACAAAGAAGAATAAAAAATTAACCATCACTAATTTATTCCATTAAGGAATATCCTTTGAAAGTATTGCCTCAAACGAATTAGTACGGAAATTGTGCCCGGGGACGGCACATGGAGAGAAAATTGCTCCAAGGGGCTTTGTGAACACAAGAGTTGATGGGAGATCAAAGTTGGGAATGATTTTGCCTGAATCTTCTCCCACTACGAGCGCTTTGGGTTTTTGTCCATGTCTGGGCCTAAGCTTGAGCTTCGGCTTAGACATGATCATATGCATTCAAACGGGAATATAAAGAAAGAGGTGCAAAAGTGAGGGCTCGCCTTCAATGGATCAACGAGGGTGATGAAACCTTAAAAGTTCTACTTTTTTCCCTGAAAAGGAAGAATTTATTAGAAAATGTTTTTGGGGCTACAAAAGATAAATGGAGTGACGGAGGCAGATCTTAACCAAGTTAGGAATATATTTGGTGTTCACTTTCATAATTTCTTTGCACCATATCCCCAGTCAAGTGTTGGAGGCCAGCAAAGAGTGTGGTAAGGTGGTCCCACCAAAGTCAACACTTATGAGAGGTCTGTTCGTGGTAGACAAAAATCCAAAAAAGATCTTCTCTTTACCCAGTCTTGAATGAAGAATGGGAGTTCATTTGAACTTGATGGTCTTCATTGTAAGTTCTCAGGCCATGTGGAACATCGTCGATAACGATCTATAAAGGATGGCTCAAGCAGTGGATGGCCCAAGAAAACTGTTAAGCTTATTCCCAAACAAAATTGTTGGAGATTACATTAATGGATGGAATCCCATCACTCTCCTGAATGTTTCGCGTAAAATCATTGCTAAAACTTTGGATCAGACTACAGAGAGTTGTGGCCAAAATTGTCAAATCTAAGCAAATACGATTTATATAGGGGAGATTTATTATTGACACAGTCATCATGGTTTGGAAATGTATGGAATGGCATAGAAAAATCAATCAAGACCCCCTATTCCTTAAAATAGAATTTGATAAAGCATATGATGTGGTGGATTGGACTCTTGGAGTTATATCCTAGACATGCTGCAATGGCTTCGATTTGGGTCCCAATTCACAAGAATGGGTTGCACCCTATTTTTGTTGTGGATTGAACTCTGAATTTTATCCTAGAAATGTTAAATGGCTTTGAATTGGATCCCAATTCACAAGAATGGTTTGCACTCTATTTCTGGAAGCCTCAACTTTCGTTGCAGTTACTGGGAATCTATTTGAATGCAATTCCATTCATAGAGCTAATTGGCAAGGACGGCCATTGGCGCCATATTTATATTTATAATCAATTATCGATAACCACTTTCCAGATGATTCCACGTTGTTTGTTCGCTTAGAACCACAATTAGTGGCAGACGGACATTGAACTATTTGGACACTTTTGCCAATCTTTCGGCGCAATTATCAGCAATCACGAATCGGAAATTTGGCTCAACGGTGCAAAGGATACCCCTAAGTGGATCTCACAAAGTTGGAAAAGAGTGAAGTCGAGGAAAACAGCGCGACATATAGGCATACCTTTCGGGGATGGTCTCTCTCCCCCCGCCATGTGGAATTGATGCCTGTATAAGTTCCAATTGAAGATTCAGCGTTGAAATTACGGAAATTTACTTCTTCTTGCGGAGATTCAGAGTATAGCTTTGCAGTAGTCCATTACATGATGTTTTATTCTTTCCCATTACTTTAAATGAAACAACTATCAAAGAATTTTAGCAGATTTATGATTCCATATAGTGTCTGGCTCCATGTTATCATTTACTTAAACTGAAACAACTATCGAATAATTTTAGCAGATTTATAATCCCATACAGTGTCTGGCTCCATATGATCATTTGCTCAAAACACTATTGTGTAATTCTCTTCATGCAAGAGCACATTTAAAATATATTTTTTAGGCAATTCCCTACTTAAATTGTACAAGTGTCCTTGTTTATTATCAAGTGCACACTGCATAGCCAATATGATTTTCCTACTAATATGCCATGAATATCTCACATAGGAATTTAGGGAATTAAGATTATGGGATTAATAAATAATTAGTGGTAACTTTTCCTTGATATAAAGGAAGTGATTAAATGAAACGCAGCTATATAAACAGTCGAGATAGCTTACGATAGAGACACAAGTCTTGATTTCTGGGGGAAGATTAGGACACTTCTCTATGGAAGAAATAATTTTGGGTAATACCTGCCGGTAAATTTTCACGACAAGCATCCCATGCATCCAGAAGAAAACTTTTCCTAGTATTAACAACAAGCTCATGGAGTCTTGGATCATATACAAAAGTCTTCACTTCCTCGTTCAATAAAATTTCTGAAGCCTGGCAAAAAAATATGTCACAGGTAAAATCAGTATATATAGATTACAAATATTCCAATCTCTAAGCAAAAGACATTTCTTCTTGAATTCCTTAATAAGCTGAAATGAATACCTTCGCAGCACACCATATGCCCATATCCTCAGCACAGAACAATATCGTCAAATGGAGTTTAACAATTTTTTTTCTTGCCATCTCCAAGGTATGTCCATCAATCTGAAAGCTTTCCTCAAACCGGGTATGCTAACAAGGTCAATGATCAAGCATTAGGATCTTCCTGATATCGTGTTTTAATTGGAAAACAATGCATAAGAAAATTCTTAAGTTTAAAAACTAAGGACATTGGCTCAGGTTCCAAATGTTTAATATGCATGCAGCTCAAATAAAATCCAAAATGGCCAAAATAGTTGAACTTGTAGGAGTGCACCTTTTTTCTTAATTTAATTTTTATTTATAATTGTATTAAGAATTGAGGGGCTTATGCACTTCAACTTATTAGATATAATTTTTGGGATTATTTATATAGAGTAAGTCATTAATTTATGATTCATGGGTGAAGAAGTGGGATTGAAATTAGCGAAATGAATCGCATAGCATCAATCATCACCTCCAGGGCTTGCACCCAGTAAGAGGAGATCCCGCTAGGTTTTCCTTGAAAAAAAAATTAAACAAAAAAACAATATGAAGAATAACTTTATTGCACTTTGATCCAAAATGAATCCGAACCAACTAATGGCTGTAAGACTCGGTACCTACAAGTCAATTCAGCAATTAATAAAAGGTTAAGCAAGCTATGTAAAACAATGCAAATGTAGTCCCCAAGTGGTAGGACAGTCGGTGACGGAGTGTGTTGTTAAGGCACTCCATGATATTAAAGTCACCGGTTCGAAACCTGTGGGGACAAAAAATCCAGCCATGTTAAGGGTTGGTGTGGCTCAGGCCGGGTGCAATCCCCGGGTGATTTTGATGGCTTAGATGCCCTTGAGTCGTGGTTTCTTATCCACAGATTAGTCCCACATATCACGGACAAACTAACTAACCAAAAAAACAATGCAAATGTAAAAATTGAATATGACAAAATGAAAATAAAAAAGAAAAATGAATTAATTAAAAAATAAAGAAAAATAAAATAAAAACGTTGAGCAATGGAAAACATAGGACACATAATCCATATTCCCTAATAATGCATCCTCAACTAACAACTTTGACAAGTATTAAGGTCATAGCCTAATATAAAAAGTGATATGTGCCTAGAAGTAACAGTGATGGACATGTACATCAGATTATATTAGAAGTAACAACAAAGATTTTCTACCTGTATCATTGTATATTTGTATCTATAAATCCAACAAGGTACCTATGCATGCACTAGATCTCTAATAACTAAATACAATAATCTAAGCTAGGAAACCTTGATAGCCGCTATTCTTCACCACTCCCCATTCATGTTTTGACAAAAACATATCGATTTGCCTACTTGCTTAGAGTAGCATAGATAATTTCTTAGTTTTTTTGTTTAGAAATTTCATAACATGCTAGTCCATAAGGATGGTGTTTCTTCAAACGCTGGTCACTCCAGTAACCAACTTACCCCCTCATCAACCCCTTTTTCTAAAATAGCTTTATTGTTCATACATTTTTTTATCATTTTGCTACATAAGACAAATTTACTTCTTTATATCAATTTTTAAGCTTCAGACTTTTATAACAAGCAACAATTTCCAAAGCAAAAATTATCATAATTGCATTCTAAGACAATTCACATTGAAATCAGATGCTATGGAAAATGGAAAACATGATATTGTCAAATAAGTTCTCATTCACCTTCTTTTGTATACATTCCAATTTTCTCCTTAAATTTTGTAACAAATCATTAGGAATCCCTCTAAAATCATAATACTTGATCTTTACATCAGGAGAGACAAGAACTCTCTCCAATTCCGTTGTATCTTCAAGTGTGTATACCTTGCCAAAAAGAGAAAAGGTAGCATTAAGATGCACGTAAAACTACACATTTAATTGTTTAACATAAACATTAGAAGAACATACCAACAAGAAGGTTTTAAAACCTTCAAAGCGTAATGTTAATGATGTTTCTTCCTAGGGAAATAAATATAAAACTCTTAATTAAGAAAATATCCAATGGCTCACACTAACATTATTGACCACGAAGTATAAAATCGGTCTATTTGACAAAGTATGACAAAAATCATTAACAAGCGCTTGAAGCAAGCTATCAAAAACAACGAAATGATCAAGCATTGATCCTAAAGTCTTGACTATTCTATATTAACAACAATAAAAGTTTGTGATATTTGTAAATGGATGATTGATACACCTGTCACGTATATTTTAAAAAAAATGATTATGAGAGCGCTTTGTTAGATCCTAAGAGTTCAACATGCCTTTTAATCTCAATGTTACTACCCAGCTCCAATCATTACAAAATAGCATAGAAGCTTCATGTGATGAGTTAATCAACAAAATATAAAACAAAAGATCTCAAGCTTTGGCAGATAGTTCATTGTTTAAAGAATTTTGTAGGTAAATCAAATCCATTTTTATTCCATTAGAAAATTGTGCTCCATTAACAGGATTTTTTAATTCCATCAGACCAATATGGTCCACATCAACAGGATTATGAGGATTATGAAAGACGTGTGACAAGAAAATAAATCTTGGCAAAATATTATTATATACATTTTTAACAATATATTGTGAAAAGATATTAATAATAACTTACTAAAATTGATTTTCTTCTCCCAATTTTCATAATCCCGATGCTGGACCGCATTCCCATGATCCAAAATGTTCATGGGATAACGATGGATGGGGTTTACCCAGAAAATTCCACCAACGATAAATAAAAGAGTTGAATCACCTATTAAGAAAATTATATTTGCATTTTTGCCAAAATCACGTGGTTTAGGGCTAATTAACATTTTCACACAAGGGAAGATGCTAGCATCCAGGTGGGTGGTTCGTTGTATTGACAATGAGGCCGATGGAAGAATTTACTTGTTCACAGGATTATATAGGCCAATCACACTTTCAAAGTTCAGGGTCAATTTGCCTTATGTGACATTATTGTTTCTGCACACGTTTTCAACATCCAGGGTTTGATTATCCTTGGGAGCATTTCGGATGCCCGGAAATTTATTATTAAATGGATTTCCTTGCAATTTTAGGCAGACGAAGGGGTTGTAGGGCCATTGCATTCGAATTTTCAAGGTCTGAAGCAAGGAGACTCAGTAAGAAGGGACTTTTCCTATGAAGAGATCTTTGGGATGCAGATCACAGATCTTAGATGACACGGAGGAATTTGGCCCGTGCTAGGGCATTATTGTCTTCTGACAAACTGGCTATCTGGCTGTCGTGAAATCTTATATGGCTAGGGCCATATTTGATCAGGGAAATAGCAGGGTCGAATTCTTTTCATCTCAGGCATTTGGATGGTGAGCCCATCAACATTCCGAGGAATGGGCAGCAGCTCAAGCTCTTTTACAGATGATGGGGCAACTTGGTGTCTGAATGGACACCCTCTGTATCGTATTTTTAACCTTTCTCCTTGTATTTCAATTTTGTATTATTTCATTATTTATGCAAATATGTACTTAGAAATTTTTCATATACCTAGAAATTTTTTCTGTACTATAGATTTCATTTGTTGTAAAATTATGATGTTGTACTTTAGTTATTTCATTATGTAAATGTTGTATATAGTATTCATTGATTTTATCATGTATATATGTATTCTTATGTTGGTTATTGGTGAGCACTCTGTTGTAGGTGTTGGATTCTCGTATGCTCTCCGTCTCGAGTGAGAAGATCAAACACACGTCCCCATGTGGAGCAAGATGTTCACTGCCTCTCCAACACAGGTGGTCAACTCATGTGCCATGAAGAGATGCATCATCAGATGCCATGTTGTCGAAGACTTTTGGTTCTACAGGGCATGTTTGACCCCAACACTTCTTTTTGTAATTGGAATTTTCGCACCCCTGCGTGGGTTAATAATGTAATAGGTCTGCATGAGTCATGTCTACGTCAATTACCTTGGGATCGGTTCACTGGGAGAGTTTCTTTCACCGAGGGTTTTTTATCCTCAAGTTATCAATTGGGTTTTTCAGCCTTATTGATTTCACTTGAGTTTTTCCCTCGCACTTGCAATAATTCCTCCAAAGTGGTGAACAACGTTCTAGTGGGTTTATGTTTTGGTAACTATTATAGGGAATCATTGTAAATGACCGTGCAAGACATCTTAGAAAGTTTCGCGGAATTCCGTCGAGTCTAGGTCAGTTTTTTTTAATTAATCAATTTTTAATTAAATTTTCCTAAGTTTGGAAGTTTAATTATTTAATTAATTATTTATTTTTGAGCAATAATTGTAAAAACTAGGTCCTTGGACTTTTGATAGGGGTATTTGTGCTCAAAAGAACTGGAATAGCACCCCCTACATCCATGGACCAAGTTTCAGCTCAGTCGGACAAGTTTAGCCATGGGTTTGTCCACCCGAAGTGTCAGTCAGTCTAAAACAACAATTTTAATTGCTAAAATCCAAACATGGCAAAATGTAAAAGTTGTAATAATGAGTTAGAGGATGTGAAAAGGTGAAATGATGGTTAGAGAGAGACCCCCTAAGCATAACATGACCCTCCCAACCTTTTCCAACCTTGTCCAACCCTTTTCCACTTCTCAATAAAAAGTTATGCGATTGACGTTTTTCCTAGTAGGGAACATTGTAACTTGGGTTTGAGTGTGTGGGGGGCTCCCCTCTCACATGCTTTACCCTCATTTACCCCCCACGTCCCCTTCTAGAGTGTTCTAACTTCTCACACTCCAAACCTCACATCTCACCCTCCATTTCATCTCCCCATCCCAAGAGGTGTGCCCTCCAAGAGGAGTTACGCCCTCCCTCTTCTAGAAAAATCCAAATAATTTTTTAAAAATTTATTTGTGACTCTTCACTTACCTAGCACGGATCCCATGCCTCCTACACACCCTTGGATTTATCCCAACCTTTTTTCCTCTTTTCTACACCCTAGATCTATTGTGCAAACCCTAGATGGTGCGCCCTAACCTTGAGATCTACTCATTTGCTTGTTGGTGGACACTTGGCTTAGATCCAAGAGAGGTAGGTTTGCCTCTCCAAGTATAAATAGATCTCATTTCTCACTCCCAACTCACCATATCTTGAGCTATTGTTATCCTACTTGATTTTCCATTCTCTCTCTCTCTCCATTATTCCATTTTTCCATTCTATGCTCTTAGGGTTTTGGTGTATTTTCTCTCCAAGATCTATTTTCTTGAGTAATAATAAAGGAGAAACTTTGGAGGATAACTAGAAGAGCAATGCATGTTCTTGATCTTCTTATGCTTATGAGGTAATCTTGTATCGATTTCTTTGGGTGAATGCAACATTTGATCTTAGGTAAAGTGTTATCTAAGTAGATCTATCAATGCATGTTCTTGTGGATTTATATATCTTGATGTGTTAGATAGGATTGAAGTGTCGTCTTATTTACATGTTCAACATATTATCTCTTGTATGCACATCACTTTAAGAGTCTTGCAGGTTTGTACTTCAAGGGTTTCATTGGGAACTCCTTCAAGGAGAAGGGTCTCTTGAGGCACTCATACACTCCACTTCTCTAACCCTTTACTCTTCATCTATATTGTTATTCATTCACAGTCATTTGCAGCTAGCATAACATATTTAGATAGGTCATTTCTACACATATATACTATCTTTTTCTTGCGGAAAGTTCTTGCCCTAAAAAGCAAGGGTTTTCTTTCATTTTTCTTGGTTGTGTGTAGCTCTTCTAGCAAGCATAGCTTGCTGGTTTTGCAGGTTTCAGATCTAGTTGAGAGGAGTCTTGACTGCTTAGAAGACATCCACACAACACTAAAAGGTCCTCCAAGGGGTTTGGTAGCTATCTCTCAACCCTACTCTTCATTTTTCATCATTTTGGTACGTTTTGCCTTTTGTTCTTGCTTGTTAGTAGCTCACACTTTTAGGGGAAGAAGTGGTACAGCCCTCTTCCATGTGTGAGCCATTGGGGTAGTTAGATCTAGCCTAGGGTTTCATTTCATAGTTTTCTTGCTTCCTTTTTAGCTAGGACGTGAGGTTTAGAAAGTGAAGGGCACTTTCTCAACCTAGGACGTGGGGTAGAGGTTGTCTCTTGGTTGCTTCCTTGGTTTGATAGTTTACTTCTTAGTCTCTCTCTCTCTTTTTACTTGTTTGCCCTAAGTTCTAAACTCTTAAAAAAACTTAACCTAACTAAGCAAACCTAATTAATTGCCTAGCTAGTTGGGAGAGGAATACCCAAATAGGTAAGGTTAAGTGGTTGATGATGTGATTAATGAACTATGGGTTAATGCTATAATTGTTTTTGTTTTAGATCAAACACATAATCATTGTCTTAAGCCTATTGGGAGGCATAATAAGTAACCTAACTAGATCCTTTACTTGCTTAGTTAGCTTTCAAGTCTTTTCTTCATGCACATGTTTAGATCTTAAATGCTTAAATCTCTAAGTGCTTAAATAAGTGAATGGTTTATTTCTCTATTGCTTATATCTAGTGGAAGCCACTTGCTTAGGCTTGAATGTTGTTTAATGGTTAAGTAGGCAAACACACACTAAATTTTCTTTCCATATCTTGAAGGCAAGTTGTCCTTGCTAGTGTGACTTTTTCTTTAATAGCAAGCTTATAAGTGCATGTGATAACTTAAATCTTTTTCAGCCATCTTTATTTGCTTTACATGTGTTCACACTTTTAATTGCATAAGCTTGAAGCAACACATTTTTAAGCTCATAACAGTTTCGGCCATATCACTAAATAACACATTAAAAGTGTCTTAAAATCTTCAAAACACTCTAAAAATCACCTAAAAGTCTACCTAATCCATATATATACTTAATAGACTTTCTAGGGTACCTTAGACAACCATCTTCACCATCTAAAACAGGGCTTGAGGAAAACAACGGAGGGTGTAGGCAGGGGACTGTCTCACGACGCACAGGATGTGTCCTCTCTGGGAAGTACTCTTGTTTTGGGCTGACCTCTGAAGCTAGGGTGGCAACACTTAATGAGCATCCGACAGTTATTTGGCAATAGGAGGAGGAGGCTTTGGTGAAAGCTTAATAAAATTTGATAACTCTTAAGAAAGCCTAATAACTAAGCCTTGGACCAAATCTAGTAAACACTTGGTGGGTTGAATAACTAAGAATGTGGATCATCTTCATCAATCTTGATAATACTTGTGCTTAAAATATCTAAATCTCTTTAAATGTGTTGATGATATAATGTGTTGATGGTGATCTCATAAATGTGATGATTTGTTAATGTTGATGCTTTAATCCTTTTGATATTCTGCACACATAAAGTAAAACGTGGTTAGCTTGCTCTTGTATCATTTGTATCTTGGCAATTTTTTGTGAATAAGTGTATATAATATTCATTGGTTTAATTCATTCATTTGTAATCTTGTAAACATCTTGTAATCTACTTGTAACGAAACACCCCTTAACCTAAGTTGCAGGAAACGCCCCCCCCCCCTCTGTTTCGGAGCCCGAAACGGTACGATACGCCAAAACGGGTACGGTACGGCCTAGAAACGCCGCCGGCCGTACCGTACGGCGTTTCTCGAAAGGGAAACGCCGTATGGTACGGCCGGCGGCGTTTCGGGGCCGCACCGCGCCCGTACAGCCAGGTTTCCGCGGCTTTCAAAGGGAAACTAGGCAAATAAAGGGGCCGTGGGGCCCCCAAACTTCCAGTTAGTGTTACTTGCATCATGTAATGAATGGTAAAAGTGACATTTCCTTTATCTTTCATTTTTATCCTTTTACTTAAATTTTTGACATTACCATTAATTGTTTCAGGATGTTTGAGAGTGGTTCCAACCTCATTAGACTTTATATGGAGAAAGTAGAATTTTAGGTCCCATTCAAAATTCAGCAGACTTAACGGTTTTCAGGATTTCAAGATTGGCAGGATTACAATGTTTCCACTGGATTCTATGAAGTATGAGGGTATGGAACTGGCATTTAATCAAGACCACCAAGCCCTCGATATACCCCAATGTTGGTGGTGTTGATTGTTAAACTCCTTTGTCATGGCCTTAGCAAAAATGTACCCTTCACTCAAACCAAAATCATTGATTAGGCATGTTAAGCTTTTTCTACCAT
>JASDQU010586073.1:0-42581 GCA_032191745.1 Picea mariana | reverse complement strand
GAAATATTGCTTATAGATTACAGTTGTCTCTTTTGATTAAAGTTCCACATTATCACTGACATCTCTATGTCATCAAATCGCTTAAAACTTATACTTGGATTTATCCACGTTCATTTTAAAAATTTTAAACTCGAGACTTGAAGTTAATACAAACCCAAGCACCTCATTGTTTGCCACCACAGCACACTTACACACTTCCATGGCCTAAATTAATGTGTGTTTTTAACTAGACGTGAATGTTGTTTCCAATTGAAAACGTTAAGTGGCAGGCATTCTACCAGAATAAGAATATTCCAACAACAGATCACTTGCTACCACAGCACACTTACACACTTCCATGGCCTACATTAATGTGTGTTTTTAACTAGACGTGAATGTTGTTTCCAATTGAAAACATTAAATGGCAGGCATTCTACCAGAATAAGAATATTCCAACAACAGATCACTTGCTATGAATAATTTCAAGTTGTAAAAGGAAAAAGAATATGGTTTTTATATATTTCGATGACTATGTTATATCAATTATTATGTTTTCTGTATGGCAATGTTATATTAATTATTATTACTATAGTTATCATTATAAACCACATACCTCATAAGTGTTGAGTTCTTTCTGCCATTTTTCTCTATCCCACAGGTCAACACCCATGTCGCCCCAATACTGACCTACCTTGAGGTCGGTATGAATTTCCAAAACGGCTGCTTGCTGCATAAATTACAACGACAATAAGAATATAAGCATAAGGAGATAACTCAAATCCAGCAAAATGCTAAAACAGCTCAAACGACATAAGATTTCCATCATCACCTTACCTGACGCACCAAAACAACAGTCGGCACCAAGAAAACCGCATAGTTATTTTGCGGTTTCCTTAATAAATGGGCGTAAGACTTTATCAGCATCACTGCTATTAAGGTCTTCCCTGCCCCTGTATCGAGATATGCTATTATATTTTCTTCTTTTGCCCTGTGAAATACTTCCAGCTGATACCTGTTCCACCATAGATATCATTAGCTATGTAGCAATTCTCATATAAAAAAGAATGAAAGATTGGGAGCTGGAAAATAGATAAAGATATTAATGATAGTGTAGCATCAATGTGTTCATCCTAGATAGTAGGAAAAGAAGTTGATAGACTTAAAAATTGATAAAATATTAATATCTTTTTCAGAAGTAGTAAAATTTGTTATAATTTAATTGATAACTGGTAGTGAGATAGTTATTATTGACTCATCATTGTTATTCAAAGAAAAGAGGGCAGATTTTGGGTCATTAACTTGTTTCTTAACAAAAGACAAACTTTTAGCCAATGTAGCTTTAAGTCTTATTTTATGACCAAAAAGCGGTTTCAGCCTAGATAGTGTTATCCCCAACTCCTAGGGATAACTAAGAAGATGATGTCTCGAGGCCCTTAGGTTGCAAACATGGAGTACCGAGAGACATCTTGACCAGCAGTGTCCACTTGCATAGACAGAGACCCACCTCACCACCACAACTCCAGGTTTGTCACGATGATATCCACCACATCAGCTGGCCTTCGGAAGACATTGGGTCTTACTCCATGAAGTACAATTCAAGGATTATGGTGAGTGTCATTTCAATATTTGAGGCATTTAATTTTGTTGCATCTATTACTGCTTTTGATTATGTGACATTTGCTTGGACATTATGCTCTTTGCCTTGTTTCACTTTGGTGGTTGACATTGCGCCCTAGTAAGTGGGTCACCCTTAGGGATAGGTATGTTATTGGGAGGTCGTTTCGATGAGTCATCGTGCCATTCTCGACCATACTCGTCACTTTCCACACTTCATCCCCTCATCTCCTCACCTTTTGGGATTTTTGGGCGTACTGACCTAAGAAGGGGTTGTCCCTCATTTCATGGGAAGAAGGGATTGAAGGCCCAGAGACTCGTCGCTGGCAAAAGATAAAATCCAAACCATTAACCTTCTAGATCCATGCCCAAGGATCTCGAGGACAATGAAATGTCCCTCATAAGAAACTAATGGGACCCATGAAAAATAAATATAACAAAATGCCAACCAGGGAGGAGCATGTGTGGGCACTGTTTTTATTGCTTAGGTAGAAGCCCCACATATGTTTCCAACTTGGAGAAGCATGATGTGACCAGAGAAGAGTCAAGGTGGGCACAGGTTTTCATGCTTAGGTAGAAGCCCCACCTTGGCTTCAACCTAGAAACATCTTAAAAGAATAAAAGGCAATAAATGGGCTTGGAAAAAGGTTGCATTGAAAACGAAGGTGCAGCACACCCTCTACAAAGGCACCCATGACTGAGACACTACAACCCCTTGTATGTCATGAACCCCATGCCCAAAATCTTTCCCCCCATCCATGACACCTCATCCACATGACTTTAGAAGGAGGTTCCCTCGGGAAACACCCCTAAACTTAAGGTACGATTCACCCAATAGGTCGTTTTGCCAACCTTCCCATACCTAAACTTGGCAAATTGCATAGGGTCTTTGAGCATTGGTTTATTTTGGTGAGGTGGTTTGGATGTACATGCTTAGATGGCTCTTTTATTGATTCGATTTACTCATCATGATGCATTTGACTTCAGATCCTTGGAGGGCATATCCATTTGTCTTTGCAAGACCCAGCTGGTGGACAATTTTGGAGGAACAAGCCTAGCTTAGGCTTCCATGGGGCTTGAAGCCCACAGGTTGGATACCAGGGCCCACATGCCGGATGATGAAGACATGCCTTTGGAGGCCTAGAAGACATCATGGAGGACCTAACCTAGCCCCTACTACCCAAATGATCTGCCTAAGAAGGCCAAAATGTCACCCTTGAGGGCTTGACGTCATAGTAGGGCCAGGGTTTGGTGGTGGTTGAGGATACTTGGCACGTTTTGAAGGAAGGAAGCCATAGATCATGGAGAAGAGGCTTGGATCGGAGACACGTGGCCTTTGGAGGCCTAGCTCACCCATCTCCTACTCCAACGACTTGCAAAAGTGTCAAAACGTCACCCTAGAAGGGTGACGTCTTACTTAAGGTTTTACTTATGTGCAAATTATGAATTAAAAAGGTATTATTTTATGTAAAGGGGCAAGATTAGGGCTGTTGACCCCTTATCTTGTGTTTTACCCTAATTTATGTGGACAAACTATTTGTTAGAGGATTTGTATAAATAGAGGTCACCTCTAATTCATTTTCATGATAACTGTCCCATTGTGAGAAGCCTCCTAGCTGGAAATTTGCGCCCTCTTTGGGCAATCTCCATCTCTTATGCTCTTGTTATGGTTTCTCTTGGCTATTGGTGGAAGAAGTAGTGCGCTACCTCTCTTGGAGCTATTTTCTTGCATTTGTGGTAGATTATCTTGGTAAAAGAAGGTTTATCTTGTTGTTGCTTGGACTAGGTAAGGAATCTATCTTATTGTTGTTTCATTGCTAGGTTACCAACGTGATTTTGCTAGAATTTCTTGGGAAGTATAAGGGTTTACAACCCCACCATCTCCATCATTTTTGTCTTGAAATAATTTGTTGCACAAGGTTCTACTAGGGGAAGTAGAAGAGTTTACACCCTCCTAGTACTTTCTAGTTAACCTTGCTTACCTTGGAGAGTAAAAGGGATTACACCCCCAAGGAGATAGCATTGCCAGCTCTTTTATTTTTTACTCCATAACCCAATAGCTAAAGGCATTAAATCTAATTGCATTGGAGAAATAAAATCTTGCATTGGTTAATGTGAACACTCGGGATTTTGAGATTGTCTAAATTGGAATCAATTCTACGTTTTATGTGCTTGGTTGAGCCACTAGGGCATCTCATTTTGCTAAGTGTTTCTTGCTGCTGTCATAACATTTAATCTACAGCCATTAAGGCTGCAAAAACCCTAATACAACTTTCTTAATAACTCACAAACCAACCGTCAAAAGTTGATAAAAGTTTGCCCCTATCCTCTACTAGTCTCAGCGCACTTTTGGGTGGATTTTTGGCAAGTTTTGGTGGTTGATCTCTTTGCTGTAAAACCTGTTTGCTACAGTCATAAGGATGCAATTATATCTTTGCAATACTAATTTCTTACAGCCTTGTTTCGTGTTAAAGTCTTGCTCTTTCATACTTGAGTTAAACTAGTCATTGCTAGCTTGTCTCTTGCAATATTAACTGGACTTTTAGCAACTTTATTTGCAGCTCTTATTATCATTTTGTTGCTGATATATATTATTGTTTATTGCTGCAATTAGGGACAGCAAGCTTAACTTGCTTGTCCAACATATTATTGGGCTTGTATCTTTGTTTTCCTTGTGTCTCGGGCAGGTGCAATCACTCCTTGGTAGGTCTTCTATACCGTGGCACATCTTCTACCATCTACGAGACTCTTTTCAAGCCCTTCTTACCTTCCATCATTGACCTATAGGGGGACTCTTCATCATCTCTCTATCCTTCATCTCATTTCCCCCAGGGTCACCAGGATTCCCCCCTTGAGGTGATTACTTCATCTCTAAAGTGACGGGAATACCTATCTAAGGTGACAGTGGGTAGGTGTTTTCTAAGTTGTCGCCATTCTGTGGTTGGATCAGGCTTTGTCCAACCTACAACTTGTGCGATAACAGATAGGATATACAAAAAAGCCCATGTCCCTTGTGGTCTTCGTTGAGGCTACCTCCAATGGGGTAATGTACTTTCTTATAGCATTTATCCTTAGTTCCATACATGAAACCAATCCTTAGTTCCATACATGAAACCAATACTACCCTCTATTGCAATTTAACCTTACCTAAAAGGAAAACAAATTAAAAAAAACACTAAACCATGAGTTAATTTAATTAATTTAAATTTTTAATTAGTTTTGTGAGAATTATTGTGATTTTCATTGGCAATTGGCTGAAAAATAGATAAAGATATTAATGATAGGTTAGCATCAATATTTTAACTATTATTGTCAATTGGGTCTAGTTTGGATGGTTGGGAGGAATGATTGTTATCCTCTCCACCTAGGTTCAATTCCTTTAAGTGACATGTTGAGTTCTTAATGAGTATATTGTTGCAATGGCTTTGAGCACTGTTATTAACAGATTAACAGATCTTGGACCCTGAAAATTCTAGAATTTACCCTAAATGGCATTCTTGAAATGAAGAGAAATACTTGAAGTTTTTCTTAAAATTTTAATTAGTTTCCTGAAAATTATAGTGTTTTTTTGGAAAAATAAATAAAGATACTAATGATAGACTTGCATCAAAATTATAATTATTAGAATAATTAATTCTAGATATTAAGAAAATAAGTTATCAGACTCCAAATTTAACAGAAAATACAGAATACTTTACGAAACCATTGATTAATTTAAAATTTTAACTATTTTTTTAAATAATTTATTTTCATTGGCCAAAGGATGAAAAATATATAAAGACACTGAGAAGAGACCATCAATATTTTTATTATAAAAATCGATGCCATATATTAAGAAAATAAGTTACCGGGTCCCAAAATTAATAGAAGAAAAAAGGATTGCGAAGATTTTACCAAAACATCAATTAATTTGAGATTTTAATCAATTTTTTTGAAATTTTTGTGCTTTAACTTTGTCCACCTCTGTGCATCATAAACTTAGCATTTTTCTTGACTGATTTAATTTGATTAACATTCTCTGCAATCACTTCTTTCTCCTTAGGCAATTCTACAGTTCCACTAAATTTCCCATAAAAGCTTCCAAAATAAATGCAAATCTGATACTACCGTCTTGGATCCTTCTTCGACGGCTTTGGAGTTTGAGTCAAAGACGACATTTCTCCCTCTGGTGATTGCTGTGACGGATTCCAGTGGTTCTCCTCATCCATAGCTGCAGATTGCTTAAGCCTTTTTCTCTGCATGTTTTCTCTTCTCAATTAACAGCGAAAACAGAACACACATCCAAAGCAAGAGAGGCAAGCTACCGTATTTAAACGCAAGAAATAAATCAACCCTGAAAATGGCGAGCCCGTGATCAAATCACTGTGCGTACACACACTTAAAACATATCAGCTTCAAACTGTCGCATAGATGCGACTTAAAGTCATTTCAGAAATTGCGTGTGCCGGACATCGAGCAAATATTCTCGCCGCCGCCAATGGTTCCAATCAGATCATATGTGTACTCTGAGCATGCAACGCTCTTGGCACAAGGTATTGAAAAATTAATTCCCCAAGGTAATTTGAAATTAATATTCGGATTTTCAAATGGAATATCGGAAACTTCTTCCTGAGAACCGAAAGTGCTTTGTCGTAGTGTAGGGAGGCCATTCGACTTTTTCAGGTACTCAGGGTTCTGCCGGATATAGTTGTTAATTGGTTTGTTAACTGGGCCACATTTTCAGTGTACAATTAAGGCGTTTTTATAGTGCTCCTTTTTTACCGAGGGGGTGAAGTTGTGACGCATTGATGGTAGTGTATGTTTGTGTATATATTTCATGTGAATATTTAATGGTGTATATGTGTATATATATATATGTTAATAATGAATGATCTTAGGTTTGTAGGTGGGATGATTTGTTTAGTGTAGAAGAAGAAGAAATTTTAATGTCCACAAGGTTAACAATAGCCTATGGGACAGACAGCCTCATACATTGATTTCTGCATCTCAGTGTTTTTCCTGTTCAGCTTGATGATGAGCTCTCCCACTTTCTCCACTGTCTCCTCGCTGAATAAATTATTCCAAGAGTTAGTTGTTAAAATACTTACATAATTGTCCCTACTATCTTTGAAAGCTTCACACTCTAAAATGAAATGTTTTATTGTTTCCACTTTTCCAGAGTTGCAGAATATACACACCCTTTCTTCCCAAGCTTCCTTTGGTCTTTTCCAACGCCTGGTTTCACAACGGAGTTGATGGGAATTGGTTCTTAATTGGGCAATAAGCATTTTGGCTCTCCAAGATATATTGGCCCCTATGTACGTTTTTTGATGGTGGTTGTAAGTGGGGTTAAACTCTTCAATGTAATACTTTTTCTTTCTCCCTAGCCCTTTATCCCAGGATCGCTTGTGGAACCTATCAATAACAAAATGTTCAAGTAAATATCCCATTTACTAAGCCATTTAATATTTTGTCGCATCCATGTCTTCTTTCTTTTGCACAATATGTCATTGAAGACGACCTTAGGCCACCGATCGTCTTCCATTTGCTCATTTTTTTTAGATATCTTATGAGACGCACCATAGCAATTGATTCAATAGGAGCAACCCCCATTTCACTCAGCATGATATCATAAGGAACTAAACTTTTAATTTTAAACTTGTTTGTAATCACGCGTTTTTAAATCTTCTCAATTTGCTTCCATTGTAAGTCAGATGTACTGTTGGCCCACACTTCACAACCATAGAGAACCACCGAGATCACTAAAAGCCCAAAAAGAGTTTGCATAATCTTCCAATCCCGTAGCTCTACCTCTCTGCACCTATTTTGGAAAGCATAGAACGCTTTTCAACCTCCCAAAGTTCTTTTCTTTCTGCAACCTTCCCAACTTAGATTTTTGTTGAAGTCAATTCCGAGGTATTTGTAATCTGCCACTTCATCAAGAGTGTTGCCTTCAAAGTAGAACTTATGTTCATTATGTTTTTGTTTTCTTTTGCTAGAGAAAACTACCACTTTTGTCTTGCTAGTATTGACTTGCATTCCCACTGTACTACAAAAGTGCTCAAGGGAAATTAAGTGTTCTTGCAACCCGGGAGCAGATTTAGCAATCAGAATAAGGTCATCTGCATACAAGAGAATCCTTATCACAAACTCGCCCAAAAGAGCACCATCACCCTCCTGCAAGTTTAACTCCTCTTCAAGTTTGTCTATATATAAACCAAAAAGGGTAGGGGACAATGGGCACCCTTGCTTGACCCCTATATCAGTGCTAAAACTTTAGGAGATACCAGCTAATGTTCTGATTTTGACTTTAACCTCCTCATATAGCCTATGGACGACCGCTCTAAGGTGTATAGGAACCCCAAGTTTCTCCATTCTACGCCAAAGATTCTCTCTAGGGGCCGTGTCAAAAGATTTTTTGAAATCGACAAAGCAACAAAAGACTTCCTCTTTTTTCTCCCACACTTTTTCAACGATGTGCCTTAGAGTTATACCGTGATCAATCGTTGAGTTTTTAGGTCTGAAACATGCTTGCCCTTTGGCGCGCTTATCTCTTTCTTCCGCCCACCTGTTGATTCTATCTTCTACCATACTTTCGAATAATTTTGTGAACAAGGGATTTATCATTATAGTCCTATAGTTGGAGGGATTGTTGACATCCCCRCTCTTGAAAAGCGGTATTGCTAGACTCGTTGTCCAATCTGTAGGAAATCCCTGTTGAATGATGTGTATATAGTTGTTAATTGGTTTGTTAACTGGGCCACATTTTCAGAGTACAATTAAGGCATTTTTATAGTGCTCCTTTTTTACCGAGGGGGTGAAGTTGTGACGCATTGATGGTAGTGTATGTTTTTGTATATATTTCATGTGAATATTTAATGGTGTATATGTGTATATATGTTAATAATTAATGATCTTAGGTTTGTAGGTGGGATGATTTGTTTAGTGTATAAGAAGAAGAAATTTTAATGTCCACAAGGCTAACAATAGCCTATGGGACAGACAACCTCATACATTGATTTATGCATCTCAGTGTTTTTCCTGTTCAGCTTGATGATGAGCTCTCCCACTTTCTCCACTGTCCCCTCGCTAAATAAATTATTCCAAGAGTTAGTTGTTAAAATACTTACATAATTGTCCCTACTATCTTTGAAAGCTTCACACTCTAAAATGAAATGTTTTATTGTTTCCACTTTTCCGGAGTTGCAGAATATACACACCCTTTCTTCCCAAGCTTCCTTTGGTCTTTTCCAATGCCCGGTTTCACAACGGAGTTGATGGGAATTGGTTCTTAATTGGGCAATAAGCATTTTGGTTCTCCAAGATATATTGGCCCCTATGTACGTTTTTTGATGGTGGTTGTAAGTGGGGTTAAACTCTTCAATGTAATACTTTTTCTTTATCCCTAGCCCTTTATCCCAGGATCGCTTGTGGAACCTATCAATAACAAAATGTTCAAGTGAATATCCCATTTACTAAGCCATTTAATATTTTGTCGCATCCATGTCTTCTTTCTTTTGCACAATATGTCATTGAAGACGACCTTAGGCCACCGACCGTCTTCCATTTGCTCATTTTTTTTAGATATCTTATGAGATGCACCATAGCAATTGATTCAATAGGAGCAGCCCCCATTTCACTCAGCATGATATCATAAGGAACTAAACTTTTAATTTTAAACTTGTTTGTAATCACGCGTTTTTAAATCTTCTCAATTTGATTCCATTATAAGTCAAATGTATTGTTGGCCCACACTTCACAACCATAGAGAACCACCGAGATCACTAAAAGCCCAAAAAGAGTTTGCATAATCTTCCAACCCCGTAGCTCTGCCTCTCTGCACCTATTTTGGAAAGCATAGAACGCTTTTCAACCTCCCAAAGTTCTTTTCTTTCTGCAACCTTCCCAACTTAGATTTTTGTTGAAGTCAATTCCGAGGTATTTGTAATCTGCCACTTCATCAAGAGTGTTGCCTTCAAAGTAGAACTTATGTTCATTATGTTTTTGATTTCTTTTGCTAGAGAAAACTACCACTTTTGTCTTGCTAGTATTGACTTGCATTCCCACTGTACTACAAAAGTGCTCAAGGGAAATTAAGTGTTCTTACAACCCGGGAGCAGATTTAGCAATTAGAATAAGGTCATTTGCATACAAGAGAATCCTTATCACAAACTCACCCAAAAGAGCACCATCACCCTTCTGCAAGTTTAAGTACTCTTCAAGTTTGTCTATATATAAACCAAAAAGGGTAGGGGACAATGGGCACCCTTGCTTGACCCCTATATCAGTCCTAAAACTTTAGGAGATACCAACTGACGTTCTGATTTTGACTTTAACCTCCTCATATAGCCTATGGACGACTACTCTAAGGTGTATAGGAACCCCAAGTTCCTCCATTCTACGCCAAAGATTCTCTCTAGGGGCCGTGTCAAAAGATTTTTTGAAATCGACAAAGCAACAAAAGACTTCCTCTTTTTTCTCCCACACTTTTTCAACGATGTGCCTTAGAGTTATACCATGATCAATCGTTGAGTTTTTAGGTCTGAAACATGCTTGCCCTTTGGCGCGCTTATCTCTTTCTTCCGCCCACCTGTTGATTCTATTTTCTACCATACTTCCGAATAATTTTTTGAACAAGGGGTTTATCATTATAGTCCTATAGTTGGAGGGATTGTTGACATCCCCACTCTTGAAAAGCGGTATTGCTAGACTCGTTGTCCAATCTATAGGAAATCCCTGTTGAATGATGTGTATATAGTTGTTAATTGGTTTGTTAACTGGGCCACATTTTCAAAGTACAATTAAGGCATTTTTATAGTGCTCCTTTTTTACCGAGGGGGTGAAGTTGTGACGCATTGATGGTAGTGTATGTTTGTGTATATATTTCATGTGAATATTTAATGGTGCATATGTGTATATATGTTAATAATTAATGATCTTAGGTTTGTAGGTGGGATGATTTGTTTAGTGTAGAAGAAGAAGAAATTTTAATGTCCACGAGGCTAACAATAGCCTATGAGACAGACAGCCTCATACATTGATTTCTGCATCTCAGTGTTTTTCCTGTTCAGCTTGATGATGAGCTCTCCCACTTTCTCCACTGTCCCCTCGCTAAATAAATTATTCCAAGAGTTAGTTGTTAAAATACTTACATAATTGTCCCTGCTATCTTTGAAAGCTTCACACTCTAAAGTGAAATGTTTTTTTGTTTCCACTTTTCCGGAGTTGCAGAATATACACATCCTTTCTTCCCAAGCTTCCTTTGGTATTTTCCAACGCCCGGTTTCACAACGGAGTTGATGGGAATTGGTTCTTAATTGGGCAATAAGCATTTTGGCTCTCCAAGATATATTGGCCCCTATGTACGTTTTTTTATGGTGGTTGTAAGTGGGGTTAAACTCTTCAATGCAATACTTTTTCTTTCTCCCTGGCCCTTTATACCAGGATCGCTTGTGGAACCTATCAATAACAAAATGTTCAAGTGAATATCCCATTTACTAAGCCATTTAATATTTTGTCGCATCCATGTCTTCTTTCTTTTGCACAATATGTCATTGAAGACGACCTTAGGCCACCGACCGTCTTCCATCTGCTCATTTTTTTTAGATATCTTATGAGACGCACCATAGCAATTGATTCAATAGGAGCAGCCCCCATTTCACTCAGCATGATATCATAAGGAACTAAACTTTTAATTTTAAACTTGTTTGTAATCACGCGTTTTTAAATCTTCTCAATTTGCTTCCATTATAAGTTAGATGTACTGTTGGCCCACACTTCACAACCATAGAGAACCACCGAGATCACTAAAAGCCCAAAAAGAGTTTGCATAATCTTCCAATCCCATAGCTCTGCCTCTCTGCACCTATTTTGGAAAGCATAGAACGCTTTTCAACCTCCCAAAGTTCTTTTCTTTTTGCAACCTTCCCAACTTAGATTTTTGTTGAAGTCAATTCCGAGGTATTTGTAATCTTCCACTTCATCAAGAGTGTTGCCTTCAAAGTAGAACTTATGTTCATTATGTTTTTGTTTTCTTTTGCTAGAGAAAACTACCACTTTTGTCTTGCTAGTATTGACTTGCATTCCCACTATACTACAAAAGTTCTCAAGGGAAATTAAGTGTTCTTGCAACCCGGGAGCAGATTTAGCAATCAGAATAAGGTCATCTGCATACAAGAGAATCCTTATCACAAACTCGCCCAAAAGAGCACCATCACCCTCCTGCAAGTTTAACTACTCTTCAAGTTTGTCTATATATAAACCAAAAAGGGTAGGGGACAATGGGCACCCTTGCTTGACCCCTATATCAGTCCTAAAACTTTAGGAGATACCAGCTGGCGTTCTGATTTTGACTTTAACCTCCTCATATAGCCTATGGACGACTGCTCTAAGGTGTATAGGAACCCCAAGTTCCTCCATTCTACGCCAAAGATTCTCTCTAGGGGCCATGTCAAAAGATTTTTTGAAATCGACAAAGCAACAAAAGACTTCCTCTTTTTTCTCCCACACTTTTTCAACGATGTGCCTTAGAGTTATACCGTGATCAATCGTTGAGTTTTTAGGTCTGAAACATGCTTGCCCTTTGGTGTGCTTATCTCTTTCTTCCGCCCACCTGTTGATTCTATTTTCTAGCATACTTTCGAATAATTTTGTGAACAAGGGGTTTATCATTATAGTCCTATAGTTGGAGGGATTGTTGACATTCCCACTCTTGAAAAGCGGTATTGCTAGACTCGTTGTCCAATCTGTAGGAAATCCCTGTTGAATGATGTGTATATATTTCATATTCACCTCACACTCACTTACAAGCAGGGGGTGAGGTGAATGGTTACTTGTATAAATATATCCCTTAATAAATGAGTTTATAATAGTAATTGTGTGAATTTGAAGTAAAAAATAAAATGAAAAAAAATTATAATTTATCTTATGAAATACACAATAAAAGTGTGATCATTGGAATTGATAATGAATTAATAGAAAATCTCTAGAAATGGAAATATGGTTTGAAAGAGCCCCTGTAAGTTATTCCTTCCAATGTTATTAAATGTGGACAGAAAAAGCCCATTACGTTGTTTGCATTCTAGGATATTCCCACAAGATCAATACTTGGCTCTCGCGCATCCAAAAAGAAGCTAATGCACAATGGGTGATGGATTCCTAACTTGTGCATCCTCACGCTCACCTACAACCAACTATCTTTCAACCAAGGTCTGCAATTTCCTCTTCACGGTTTTAATTTTGGCTAATTTCCATATTGGTAATGGTTAGCAATGGAGAACATAGCATGAGCAGCCTAAAGCATGAACATGAGAGGGAGTATGAATGCTAGAGTGAATGGAAATGAGAGGCTTGGAGAAAATTATCTTTGGTGTTACTTTTGACAAGAGGGGTATAGGACTCTTACACTTCCCATGTTAATTGTACTCAGCCCATGCTTCCATAACTACATGAGAAGACTTCTTATTGAATCAGTTGTAAGCTCGATGATTTCACTTTTTCATATCAGTTATTTTCAAAGTAGTTATTATAATCAATACCAAGCTCAAATATATTGCCCATTAATTAGTGCCTCCACATTTGCAAAGCATGCACTATTACACCAAGTTCTAAGTCACGAGTAGCATTGTTTTTCTTATGTTCTTTCAGTTTATGTTACTAATAACATACTATGTGATTATTTTGCATGATAACTCCACCAAGTCCCTCAATGCATGCATATGTGCACACAACAACATCTTTGTATGGATCTAAAATTTTCAGTATTGGAGCAATAATGAGAAGCTTTTTCATCTTCCCTCACATTTTTGTCTCCATTCAAACTTGATTTCCTTCTTTTGTAAGGAAGTAATTGGGTGTGCAATATTGGAAAATCCCTTAATGAATCTTTTGTAATTACAAACAAAGGCCTATGAAATATCTCACATCTATTACATTCTTTATAGTGGACCAATTCATTATGGCCTCAATCTCCTTTGGATCCATAAATACTCCTTCTGAAATGATGTGACTCGAATAATGAATTTACTTATGAAAAATCACATCTGCTTAGTTTTGTATACAACATATACTTTCTTATCATTTGCAAAACCATTCTCAAATGTTCTCATACTCTTCCTTATTCTTAAAATAAATCAATATATCATCCAGAAAAATAAGCACAAACTTATCTGAGTACTTGTTAAAAATGTTATTCATGAGGCATATTAATGTAGTTGATGCATTAGCGAGATCAAATGGCACCAACACAAATTCATAGTGGCCATACCTTGTTCTAAAGGTTGTCTTTTGAATGTCTTCTCCCTTGATTCTAACTTGATGATAACTAAACCCCAAAAAATATTTGAAAAAACTTTTGTTCCTCTCATTTGGTCAAACAAGTCATCAATTCAAGGCAATGGATACTTGTTCCTCACTCTGAATTTATTCAATTGCATGTATCCAATAGATAGCCTCAAAGTTCCATCTTTCCTTTTCACAAATAAGACAAGTACTCCTCATGGAGATACACTTGGCCGAATGTATCCATTTTCCAACAATTCTTGCAATTGCATTTTCAACTTCAATAATTATGGGGTACTCATTTTATAAGAAGTCTTAGACATTGGTGTAGTTCCAAGCACAAAATCAATTGAGAAATTGATATCCCTCTTTGGAGGAAGTCATGACACTTCATCAAGGAATACATCATTGAAATCTTGCAAGAAGGGATAGTCTTAAGCTTACAACCTTTTATCTTTGACTAAATCTAATATATGGGTTGCATATTATTAACATATTTTGACAAGAGGAGTATAGGACTCTTACACTTCCCATGTTAATTGTACTCAGCCCATGCTTCCATAACTACATGAGAAGACTTCGTATTGAATCAGTTGTAAGCTTGATGATTTCACTTTTTCATATCAGTTATTTTCAAAGTAGTTATTATAATCAATTCCAAGATCAAATCTCTTGCCCATTAATTAGTGCCTCCACATTTGCAAAGCATGCACTACTGCATCAAGTTCCAAGTCATCAGTAGCATTGTTTTTCTTATGTTCTTTCAATTTATGTTACTAATAACATACTATGTGATTATCTTGCATGAGAACTCCACCAAGTCCCTCAATGCATGCATATGTGCACACAACAACATCTTTGTATGGATCTAAAATTTTCAGTATTGGAGCAATAATGAGAATCTTTTTCATCTTCCCTCACATTCTTGTCTCCATTCAAACTTGATTTCCTTCTTTTGTAAGGAAGTAATTGGGTGTACAATATTGGAAAATCCTTCAATGAATATTTTGTAATTACAAACAAAGGCTCATCAAATATCTCACATCTATTACATTCTTTAGAGTGGACCAATTCATTATGGCCTCAATCTTTTTTGGATCCATAGATACTCCTTCTTCTGAAATGATGTCACTCAAATAATGAATTTACTTATGAAAAATCACATTTTCTTAGTTTTGTATACAACATATACTTTCTTATCATTTGCAAAACCATTCTCAAATGTTCTCATACTCTTCCTTGTTCTTAAAATAAATCAATATATCATCCAGAAAAATAAGCACAAACTTATCCGAGTACTTGTTAAAAATGTTATTCATGAGGCATATTAATGTAGTTGATGCATTAGCGAGACCAAATAGCACCACCACAAATTCATAGTGTCCATACCTTGTTCTAAAGGTTGTCTTTTGAAAGTCTTCTCCCTTGATTCTAACTTGATGATAACTAGACCCCAAAAAATATTTGAAAAAACTTTTGTTCCTCTCATTCGGTCAAACAAGTCATCAATTCAAGGCAATGGATACTTCTTCCTCACTATGAATTTATTCAATTGCATGTATCCAATAGATAGCCTCAAAGTTCCATCTTTCCTTTTCACAAATAAAACAAGTAGTTCTCCTGGAGATACACTTGGTTGAATGTATCCCTTTTCCAACAACTCTTGCCATTGCATTTTCAACTTCAATAATTATGGGTTACTCATTTTATAAGAAGTCTTAGACATTGGTGTAGCTCCAGGCACAAGATCAATTGAGAAATTGATATCCCTCTTTGGAGGAAGTCTTGACACTTCATCAAGGAATACATCATTGAAATCTTGCAAGAAGGGATAGTCTTAAGCTTACAACCTTTATCTTCGACTAAATCTAATATATGGGTTGCATATTATTAACATATTTTTCTAAAATATTTCTTCAATTGCAATGTTGAACTCTACCTAATAGAGATTTCTCTTGAAGTGCCTCTTACTGTCCTCGAGTTTCCATCTTCATCAATGCAATCAAAAGTCTTCTTGTAGCAATCAAGTTTAACTTGATGTGCTTCTAAACAATCCATGCCAATAGGACATTATAAGAACCAAGTGGAAAAACATTTGAGTTTCCATTAGGTTGTAGTGGACATCTTTGCATCATTTCATTAACTTTTCTCTTAGTTCCAGTGGATAACTAAACTAGCCATGACTTTCTATGCTTGCACTTATTAAGAGCACAAATTTCAACAACTTTAGTAGTATCATAAATGTGTCTAGATCTAAGATCAATTAAAATGGAAATGGATTATTTATCAATCTTACCTTTAAATTCGACCATAGTTAATCAGTGATATGTTTAGCAGTCTTCCAATGGAACATAGATTCTAGGAATAGTTCTTGCTACATCATTAACAATTCTAGCCTCTTAAATGTTGTGAACGTTCTTAGTTTTCTCCTTTTGATGTGGGGAATCTCTGAGTAAATGGTCTTATCCACATCTCCAACATTGAATTGGCTCTTTGAACATCTTTCCCCCAAACTTGGTTGTCTTAGTTCCACTCTAAGGTAGTTGATTTTGTTGAAAGTACTTTGGCTAATTTTTAAAATGAGGAGGCTTGAACCCTTTCTTTCTCTAGTCGGACTTCTCATTTTCCTTTTCCTTCCATGTCTTTTGGAGTTCTTGCTTATTTTGGTTATGATCATAGCAATACTTAGTTTTTTTGATCGATTCTTCTAGTGCATGAGGTTCATCAAACTCAATTATGTTTATGTAGGATTGGGGCAATCCACTTAAGAGATATTGGATCTTTACCTTCTCATCTATGGAATGTTTAACATACCTCTACAACTCTAAGAATTTGTTTACATCTCCATCCTATTGATGTTTTAGCATCGGGAAGACATTCTCCCATATTGGTCATGTTGATTTGACCAAGGGAGGATGATACATTCACTCACGGGGCTATGCTAGTGGTGAATGGCTTAGGATGTTGATGGTTCTCCAGTTAGCAGCATTGGGCAAGCATTCTCCCAGATTGCTCATGCTGATTTGACCAAGGGAAAATGATGCATTCACTCACGGGGCTTTGTTAGTGGTGAATGCCCGAGGCATAATCTTTCTCCTTAGTGATGTTGATTTAAATAGGAGTGATAAAGACTCGAGATGCAACATCGAGAAGACATTCTCCTAGATTGGTCATGTTAATTTAACCAAGGGAAAATGATACATTCACTCATGGGGCTTTGCTAGTGATGAATGGTTCAAGTGTAGTCTTTCTCCTTAGTCATGTCAACTTGATAATGTAATGTTCCCAAACATATTTGCTTGGAACATGTTAATTTTTAAGGTTTTTTGGTTGTATTATTTTGTCAAACACTTTGCAGGTTTTAGTCTTCTTAAGTTGCGATGGGTTTATGGTGTTGATTCTTGTTGTGTTTGCCATAAGTAAAAGATAGCAATATAGAAATTACATATACTCAATAAGATGTAATACAAAGTAACACAAGAAATAGCCACAAATGCCTCAGCGCTGAGTTTTATTTATCATAATAGCTAGCATCATACAAAGTAGAGTAGATTTGGAATATACATAGAAGAATGATGCATGTGGTTGATAATGCCTACAAAATAGAATGGAATGATGAAGATATAAGCTCCTAATATTCCTCTAAGATGAATACAAGAGATCTAGAAGATCCAACTCGATCCCTAGTTGTTATGTGATGTCCTCTCTAGCACAATGCGCCCTCACTGGTTGTAACAAGCCAAGAATTCGGCCTCCAAGAAGATGACCTATAAATCACTGAAACCAAATTCCAAAAGGTAGATCGGGGGATAGGAAAGGGATAGGAAACCCTTATGATGAATCTCCAAGCTAATGAGAGTGATCTCCCACTCCAAGTCATTGGATCCACTAAGAACAATGTGCCCTCCCTCTCAGGAAATATGCCCAACTCCCCAAATAATGAATATGATCTCCAAAACCCACAAGAGAGTTGAAAACCTATAGATCTATGAGTATATGATCAAGTGAAGTAATCCCTGGGAAGTTTTATGCAGATATGAACCCTCCAACTATGTATCTCCAAAGACAAATGCGCCCTCCTCCTGAAAACTCGCACCACTAGAAGAATCAATGGATATGCAATGAAAAACCTCCACAAAATAGTGAGAAAAGGCACCCTGGTGATAGCCAATACCTCTGAAGTGATATGTATCTCAGATCTAATGTCTGCAATCCTCCACCAACTCCTCTCTCATGAATAGTACACCCTAGCTCTGCAGAAAGACTCCAAAATTGTGCCCTGCTTCCTCAACTACCCCTGAAACTGAATCGAAACTGATGTAGAATGGTGATGGAGGAATATTTCACCTCCTTGGCCAAGCTTGGATCAAGAAAGGTGGGATCTTTCACCACCGATTTGATCTCTAGGGTTTGTTCAGTCAAAACCGTCAAAACCCCCAAGTATCATGGGCTTTCTAGCGAGAAGCCAGACATCAAAATGATAATCAACATAATGAGAGAATAGAGGCACCTATCTCTCTTTTATCCCCCTATTCATCTTTCTCTCCAAGTGACTTTTACTTTGTTTTAATATTCCTTAATAAAATCATTTTATTAATTAATTAACTTTTTTACCTCTAAAAAGTGATTTATTTGTCCTTATGGCTTCTCTGACCACTGAAAGTCACTTCTCATCATCTTATCCTGTAGTGCTCTTCCTCCCGATTCCGATGAGCTATTACACTAAGAGGTTTCTCCAAGTATTATGCCCAAAATGACCTCCTCAGTGAATTTAATTAAAATATGTTCCATCATAACTCAAAATTACGGAAATCGTCAAAATGCAACGAAACCAAAGGCAAGTTGTGCGAAATGGATTCTGATGATGAAATATGATGAACGATGCAAGTCAGGCCCAATAAAACCCCTCAATATCTCTCGAACTCACTCTCACCCCCATCTGGCTACTCTGGCAGACATCCCACTCTGTAACATAGAAACATCAAAAAATGGGGACATTACAGATAAGGAATGATAAAGACTCGAGATGTTAGATGCTTTCACATTGCCTGCTCTAGGATGGAGTTATCTAATTTGACTTGTTTACAAGTCTAGTCTAATGTTGAAGAAGTAGGCCCAAGAGCCCTCTTGTGATGAGGGGCTTCTCGGTGGGTTTACTCAACATTAGAGCCCTATATTTATTAGACGTGCATGTGAGGAGATGATACATCAACATGGCTCATGGAAAACTTTTCTAGTTAAAGAAGAAAGCCAAGAAGATAAGTCAAATAACATTAAATCCAGAGGGAGGTAGGGTATGTATACCTCCGTAGACTTTACCAGTCAAATCGTTGGGCGAAGGGGGTCCCTTGTCCCATAAACAAGGGGGTCTCATACACCAATTAGGTGTCTGGCTTGGCCGTGACCTTAAAAATGGATTATTAAATTATTATTATATTAAAGAAACCCCGAAAAAACATTAAATGAATTATTGTGGACAAAAGAAGAATTTGACCCCACAAGTAAATAAAGGTGACTCAGATTACTACGAATAAAGGCTCGATCATTTCATTATCACATCACTAACAAGCTCTCCTCAACAAGTGTGCAAGTCCTAGTTGCAGTTGCTAGTTATAGTTGTAGTTGCAGTTGCCAGTTACAGTTACAATTGTAGTTGCCCATTACAGTTGCAGTTTCCATTTTCTAGTTGCCAGTTGCGCAAATTTTGGTGGTGCATTATCTTTGTCTAGTGGTTCGCTAGCCTTGAGGGATCTTCCTCATGCCAAGGTGAAACCTTCTATATGTTGGATTCTTCATTTTATGGTGATGTATTTTCTGGACTGAATTCTTCTTAAGAAAAGTTGTTGGGTTTTCTCCCAAGGTTGGGTTTCCCAGGGTAAAAATATTGTGTCTATTGTGCATGGCTATCTTTCTATGATTATCTTATTTGCGTTGTAGTTTTATTTCAATTGAGATTTTTAGTGTGTAATTATTCTATGATAAAAGTGGCATTAATTTTTTTTTTAAATCATAAGGCAATAATTTGAAAATTTGAAAATTAGAACATTCAACACATCCATGGTCATTTAGCCTAATTTCAACTCAGAATTCTTTGATTTTAATCTCATATTAACATTCAAAGAGGTAGTTTTGTTGAAAATGTTTCTTGAATTGGTTCTAAGCAATCTTTCTTTCATTTATTTGTTGGAATTGGAATTTTCTAAGATGTCCCCACCAAATTGAATTTCTACCATTCAAATTGAATATGGTCACTCTAACCTTTATGTTTCCAAAATAATCATGGACTTGGAAATATTTCCTCATCAAAAAAGCCTCAACTTCTTATTTAGATTTAACTTCACCATCAAAATGTAGGTGGTTTTTCTTTTCTAAAATCTCCATGTAAGCTACCTCTTTCTCCTATGTTTGTGCGAGAAGATTCTAGGTTGTTTAACGAGTCTTCATAAGCATGGGGCTCACTAACAAAGGATTCCAATTAATATGTCTTATATGCTCCATCTCGTGAGGTTCTCTTTGTACTATGGGACCTCATGTGAGAGTGACTTCTTGAGTTATTCCTTCTTCTCCCAACATAGTTGGATGTTTTCCCATGCTAAATTTATCTCTATATTTTTATCAAAATTTGAAGCATGGCAACATTTAGCTACTTCTTCTCTTATTGAGCTTTAATTATCCTTTCATTATCTGCTCTACAACTTTGAAGATATGCTCTCAAGCTCCTAGTAGTCTTTGTAATATCTATGGGAGTCTCTTGATTTCTAAGGCCATTGAACTCTATCTCTACATTTCTATCATGCATATTTTCACCCATGGCATCTACTTCATAATCATAAGAGTCTTGGGCATCCTCCATGATGACAATTTCTTAGCCAAACCAAGACAAAGCCTATGTTCATTTAATTATTTTAATGAATTAGAATATTTTCTACAACAATTGAGTACTCTAATGAGTTCCCCTCTCAAAGACTTTTCCAATGACTATAGATTTGCTCAATTCTTACATCAGAGCTAGAAGTTAGAGACCTCAAAATATCATTCCTTATTATGTATTTTGTGCTTTTGTTGTAGCTATTAATGCCCAGATTGGACTGCAAGAATCATGCACAACAACAATTCTATTAGATAAAAACAATAAGCAACAAACTTATCAACATAGTAATTATGCTATATCTTTCTAGTTGTTCCTATGATAACCAAATGCAACACAATCAAGAATCCCCTTTCCCATTTTTCAAAGTTAATTCAAGTAAATTTTTCATAGAGGCTTTCAAATTCATGGGGAACATTGCAGGGGTCAAGGGGGTATCGACCCCCTTGCAACATTGTCATTTATTTTTGTAAATCCACAAACAATTTCATGCAATTATGCATGGAAATTCATTGTCATTTTGTGTTTTTATGCTAACTTCGGAGCCTCCATGGACGCAACCCATTCTCCTTTATTTTTCTTGATTTTGCGGATGACATAGTACATGGGTAGTACATGGCTCAATGTCCTTAGTCACCTTCATACAATTATTTATTTTTCCCTTATTCCTTCTATGTGGCACATTTGTCGAGGTTGATGGGATAGAGAATCCCCCTTTTCCACCGCCCCCCAATTGCAATTATTTACAATATGAGGAAATACCATGTCGACGAGATCTAGGCTGTAGATCCAAATCCATAGGTAAGATCTCAACAACTCACAACAAGGACAAGCTTTCCCTCACTAGATATTCCCCAATTGTTGTGAATGAATATCAACCATCGATCAAGATCCACAAAGGTAATCTTGTCCATTCATGGCTCGTGGGTTCCATCTCCTCAAACATTTTCCCTAACTATCGTGGATGATTGTGGACAATAAATATCCATGTGTGGATGAGATCTCAACCACTCGTGGAAAGGCACTATCAAATGTCGTGGATGAGTGACAATGGTTGATCGATATATGTGTGTTTAACCCTAGCCATTTGTGGTGAGTTATGTCCTTCTCCGCCCAAGACTTCCATGATTACATGAATGAACGTCAATCATTGATCAAGATGGGTGAATCCAAGCCTAGTCATCTGTGGAAGAACATGTACATCTATGCCTAGAGATTTTTCGATTGCACAAACAAATGTGGATCATTGATATAAGTCAATGGATGTAATCTTGTTCATTCGCAATAGTGACCCCCAATAAGTTATGTGCACATATAATTCCATGGGTCCTTCTCTGCCATTGATCTCCCTCGAGCGCATCAGTTGATATCTCCTTAGGTTAAACAGATGCACGTCATTTATCTCTCTCTCATTACAAATATATTTGGGAAAATAAAGAGCTATGTGAAAATTTATTCATCAAAATATGAAACTAGGCATGCCCATTTCACCTATATCTTCCATGTGACCTTCCAACGATGTAGAAATTCTAGTTCCAACCACAATTAATGGTGAGCAATGTTGCATTCTTCTAAAAAAATTCCCAAATTCGGCCTAGTGTTGAAGCTAAGCTCTAACATCAAATTCCAGGAGCCTCACCTAGCACTCCCAACCATAACACAATTAGCCACAAATAGGGATTTCAATTTCTAGCCCTCAAAGGCCATATACCCACCACAAACTTCTAAATAAGCCTCCCCAAAAGGACCATAATCAAATAAAATGCATGCATATTGTGAATTAAAAGAGTCTGGTAGAATATACCAACGTGAACTAACAAATTCCATGGCACCCTAGTGCCCATATCCATAATTAATCATTCACACGCACACAATATGCAATAACATACATTTCTATAATAAAAAATAACAATAATTTTGCATATTCACAAGCAACAATAGAAGACTTATCTTCCAACAAAAGAAAGTCTGAGGAATTGATTGCGTAAGAGGAATTTTCTACCCAACCATCGACATTGAGTGCAAATACCACCCCAAGCCATGTGATGAGGTCACCAAGGTGAAGGAAACAAGTTATAAGCTTATACGCATCTCAACTCAACTCATATATTCTCGTGCTCAACTAATATACTCACTATAGAGTATTACAGGCATCACATCCAACCATTAAACAACCAACCAACTCTCATCCATTGTCCCACACAACAAAAGGAAGATCTTCCCTTCTCTACTTAACGGTCCCTTCGAGATATTCTCCCTTCCAGTGTTATTCAGTGTGGACAAAAAGAGCCCAATCTGTTGTATGCATTATGAGATTTACCTACAATATTAATACTTGGTTATCAAGCATCCAAAGAGCTGCCAATGGACAATGGGTGATGTATTCCTAACTTGCCCAACCTCTATGTTCACCTACAACCAACTATCTTTCATCCAACATCTACAATTTCCTCTTCATAACACTAATTTTGGTTGATTTCCAAATTGATAATGGTTATCAACCAAGAACAAAGCACGAGAAACTTAGAGCACAAACACAAGGTGATGGAATGAATGCTAGAGTGAAGGGAAATGAGGGAATTAGGGGAAATGAGGGTTGGTGTTACTTCTGATAGGAAGAGTGTATGACTCTTACACTTCACATGCTTCCATAACTATGTGAGAAGACTTCCCCACCAACCTCTTACAAGCATTCAATGATTAGTTTAGTAAGCCAATGGAGGTGGATGGCTTTATGCAAGGCAAATGGTGAAAAAAAATATCAATTTTAAGGTTAACACTAGGAGGTAGAGGATTTACTTCCCCATTGGTTGGCTTTCCTTTTCCCCTCTGGTGGAATCATATCCCCAGAGGGCTCTTCGCATCCTTCTTGGACCATTATATATTATATTTACATAGCTCGAGTTCACCATGACAAGCCTACCACATGGTCCATATAATTTTATTTACATCATACATGCATAGCCATTCATTTTTCAGACCTTAACCTTAAACTCCACATTAAGCATACATACTAGCATATTTGCCACATTTTCTAATCTATTTGAATATAATTTAGGGGTCAAGATTAGAGTGTCACATTTAATAAATGATAAAAGTTTAATATCCAAGATTAAATGTAAATTGCATAAACATTAAATAAACAAAGTATTAATCAAGGTTTGGATTGTAATTTAGGTCATTGTACATTGATCATTTGTAAAAACATTAAACAATACAAGTCAAAACCAAAATCTCAGTTACAATTTAGATAGTTTTCTTTAAGTTATTGGAGAAGTAGTTATATACCCATATCAAAAAGGAGACGACGCATCCAATGGATGGTTAACTAGAAGTACAATTTACAACTCATATGTACCTAACCAAGTTTGTTACTGGATTATTGTTTTTGGTGTTTTATGTGATACTCGCTCCCTTGTAATCTCAATGAATTTAAGACTCCTTTGAAATGTTTTCTCTTGAACTTATAATATATAAGCATCTTTTATGTACTTGCATTTATTATATTAATAAAACTAAATGAGAAATACTATCTATTTATTGAAATAAGTGAAATTGACTTATAGTTTATAAATGATAGTCATACAACTACCAACTTCTTCACATTAGAAACCTCCATAGTAAGATCGTACCTCATGTTTAGTTTTGTAAAAATTATTATATATATATATATATATATATATATATATATATATATATATATATATATATATAATTCATCATTAAGTGTTATTATATGTTATTATAAAAATATTTTTGATTAAGCGTTATTATATATGATTATAAAAATATTTATTATTATTATTAATGAAATAACACTTTTAAAATAACCATGTTTATAAACGTGTTATACGAGTGTGATATAAGTAAGCATAATATAAGTGATCATTATTCAAGTGAATGTGAAATAGACAAATACATAATAAGTGGAGGAAAGGGTGCGTAGGATGTAAAGAACACTACGAGTACATAAGGATATAACAAGTACAAATGTGTGATAAGAAGCATGTTTGGTGGGCATGCATGTAAAAAATGAGCAATAAAGGAGAGTGCATTATTGAAGTTAGACGCACTATGCTTGATTTAGGCACTTGTAAGGAGAAACATGCATAGTGAGCATATGACAGTGAGTGTACAAGATTAGTGCAACAAGTGTGTATAATAGAGAAAGTGTGTCAAGGGAATATGAAATTTATTGTGGAAGCTAAAACAACATGAACAAATATCAAAAGTCTCAGAGGAATTTGAAGACACAAAAATGCATTTAAGCAATCAATATGGGAGTCAACGAGAAATTGGAAGTAGATGAAGAGTTGGGAAACTAGACAATCAATCAACAAAAAACAAATAAAATAGTTGTCGATGGAGTCAAGTTAGATAATAAGAACTAAAACTATCCAAGAAATAGAAATTTAGAGAATTAATAATTAACCTTGAGTAAAAAACAAAGACAAAAACTATCAATTTGATTTATTTATGATGAATATAAATATATAAATAAGTATCAAATAAATAATAATACCACAATACAATGAATGAAGTAACATATCCTAACTAAATGACATGATTTAACTAAGGGACAAGATCCATCAATCATTATGACCCATATTCATTATTTATATATTACTTGATAAGGATTTTAATTTATTATCCTTTGTATATTTGATATTGCAATATTCTAAATGTTCTTGGATGTTTTCCAACAACTTTTTATGTTTGATTTTGCCTGAAATTCGGTGATGAATGGTTGGATCTGCAAATTTGAGTGGCTAAGTTTGCATAATCCGAGTGCCCCAAGGGTTTTTCAGCACGCTGAATCCGTTTATGCATTCATAAATACAATTTAAACAACAGAAAATAATGATTTTGTCTAAACTTACATTGTCAGATTCCAACCAAAAAACCCAAAAAATAGAACGTTTAGCCAACACCTTTGATATTTAGTAAATAAATTTTGTAGTCTAATTTTTAATATGAAAAAATATCATTTTATATATGTGCTATGAATAGTTATTAGTAACATACAGTGTAGTGTTATATTTGTTTATTACTATTCTTTTAAATGAAAATAGTACTTTGTTAAATACCTTAATTTAAGATATTGGTTAAAAATGATTTGTTGTTTCTATATGTGAGAATATTTTAATCTAACTTATTAAAAATGTTTGTTGCTTATGTATGTGTGAAACCCTCCTTCTACATATTGGTTAATTGTTTTTATGTTCATGATGAGAGCAAGTTGATGCTTCTTTTTAGTGGTTAATTTAGAAATATTTCTCTCGTCCTTATGAGTGGTTTGGAATCAAAAAGTGTATATGTAATGATCAAATTATAATTATATATTTTTTTATGAAAACTTATTAAAATAATAATAATGGAATTTGTGTTATTTACTTTATCGATGTTTGTGCTTTATTTTAATCTAATTTATTAGTTCTTGTCGTAGGCATAGAGGGACTATAATGATCGATAATGCGTTGACTATATATTAGTTTGTCCTTTRATTCAAAATATTTGCACAATACCTATTGTTGGAGCTATGGAATTAAAAGCATATGTTTTTATATAATAAAAAACAACATATATGCACTGATCTGATTGGATAAGAGATTGGAGGTCTTATTGCYGGCTTCACTATTCCCAATGTACTATATGGCAACATATCCAAAGTTTTTCTCGTAGACAATATTTTTTAATCATATATATTTCCTCTATATTGCTTGAAGGTCGATTAATGCTAGCATTAGTTGGAATGTTTGTATTAACATTTTCTGCTAGGCGAATATATCCGTAAGTTTTCATATGTATTAAGCATATTGAAATGTTTTGATATCCAAGCTTTGTAGTGATTAAGAATTCCAAAGTTTATGGCGTCTTTGGTGGATGTATATTTGTTGAAATGTATTGACTCTTATTCCGAGATACCTCAATAGGCTTGACAACGTAAATGTTTACATGACGCGACGTCCTCCAACACTCCTGACAGCTTAAATGTTTGCATACCACGAGGTCCTTAGACAGCCTGGCAGTCTTAAATGTTTATGTAAATACGCTTCTCGGAGTACATTTTTCCTCGAAATTTTGTATACAGTTACAGTGAATTTGCATAGTCTTGTTTGTCCATCGCCAGTTTGACAAACATTGTATGTTTCATCCTTGTTCTACCATTGAAGCTACATACATTGTTTGTTGGTTTGGTGAGTGCTTCATCTTCGTTGGTTTGTCAGTTGCTTCCATTGTATGTTTCATCCTCATAATTGTTGAAGCTAGATACATTGTTTACTGGTTTGGTGAGTGCTTCTTCTTCGTTGGTTTGCCGGTTGCTTCTTGTTGTTGTTTTGCTCGACATTTCATCGTTTCGGAGTAAGTTTCGATGCCATAGTTTCATTTTGTATTCCTTGTTTGATGTTCAGCGTTTGCAGTTTGCTAGTAAGAATGTTTGCTTATTTGTAGTTGTATGTTCCTTGTATGTTTTCGGTTCCTTCTGTACTTGGGCTATAGTTTCRTAATCATTGGAGATACATATGTTGTTCACTAGCTCGGTGGTTCTTGTTGGTTCATTGGTTTGTGGGTTGTTGGTTCTATTTGTTTGGCTGGGGTTTGCGCTTTGGGGCCCTAGAGGTGCAGTTCGACCTGTTCGTGCTTTYTGGTTGCTTTGGTCCTTGTTGTTTTCTTTTGTTTGATTCGGCCTTGTAGTGTTGGGGTGCAACAACGATGGTTGGAGCTTTTCTTTTTTCTTTTTCTTTGGATTATTATTGTTTTTTGGGGGCGCTTTACAGTGTTCAATCCCTGCACCCACTAGTTGACATGCAGTTGTGTTATTTGCCATGTCTGTCAAGGTCGATATCTGTTATTCTGTGAGATTTTGTTGGTGCTCCAATCCTGCCATAAAAGAAAATAGTTGCATGCAAAATTGTTGGAGGATTACATGTGAAGTTACAATATCCGTTGTTTTTTTGTTGGAATAAAGCATATGTATGCAGGCTACATTTATAAACCATGTATGGTCAGATGTGTTGATATGACATTACATGTTATTTCTCCTCTACATAGACTGGTGTGCGCACGATAGAATTTGTGTTGTGCTTGAGATATGATATGTGCAACAAAGATTCTGCAAGATTATATTTTGATGTCTAGAAGCATGTCTAGGTGGTTTTCCACGGAAAACGAAGAACTTGTATCGTGGGCACAATAGTCTGTGTAGAGGATAAAGAACATGGTTAAAGGGCATATCTGGATAAATTGCCAGGGAAAACCAGAAATCGTTTAGTTGCGGCCATGCAATTGCGTGATATTTTGTGCCTTGTAATATATTTTGGCCAGGGAAAAAAAGTCTACGCGTTTGCAGCCATGGATAGAGAAGCGCAAAGGTTCATGTTTCTGCCTTTCTAGACTATTCATTCAGTTAGTTTTGTTGTGTGTACATATTGCTTGTTCTCCGGTGAATACCAGCTTCCATTGATGTTCATTGAATTTTGTGCGTTCCCACATTCAAACAAACAAAGTAGTTGGAGAAAACGAGGGAGTCCCGACTGCATCGGCTGAAGAGGATATAGAAAGGTGCATGCTTGTACTGTTGTTTCATATCGCATTGTTTTGTATTTCATTTATGATCTATATATGTGTTAAACTAGTTGTGTGCCTTCCTACATGGTAAGTTATCTTGCTTACATTTGTTCCTTCTTGCATACTAGTTGGTTCATGTCTGTTGTGTTTGCACTGCATTGTTTCATTTAAACAAACAGAATGGTTGGACAGGACGAAGGACTCTTTGACGGGTAAATAGAGTTGTTTCTCTTTCTTTTAGATGTTTGTCTTCATACTAACTTGCCTTCGTGTCCATTGCATCTTCGGCGTTGCTGCCTTGGAAAAAACAGGTTGCTTGGACAAGGAGATGAATCGTTTTGTGCAATGGTAGAGGGTTCTGTGATGTAATCTTCTAAAAGTTATACCAAGTGTGTTGATAAATTAAATATACAAACAGGGTTGTGGCATATAATATTAGACTTGAAAATGATGACTTTGTAGTAATGGGCCTTTCTACGCTCCCTATTTCTACTTTTTCCATTTTCTATTATCCCTTTTGTTTTCTAATTCATCTGCCTAGTGTGCTTTCCAAAAATTCCTTTGTTCGTTGGTTGGTAGACTAACGGATTCACATATGTGGTCGTGATTCTACCTTCTTCCATAGTTACCCACTTTCTCGATTGCGAGTGCCAGGCTGACAAGTTGAAGATTGGTCCCCTGGCTTCCGGGGGTCCACGATATACAGAATGGCCATGGTGCCCCACACTCACGCCATGTTTACTGTTAAACATTTCTCTAGTTAAAAAATTCAGATGCATACAATTTTACGGTTATTTGGTCCTTTCGATGGACAATATACAATGCATATGCTTGTTTAGTCCTGATAATCATCTGCACATGCTTGCATCAGAAAAAGTTGGACTAGTGACACAAGCATGAGCAGCCAGTCATCCCAAACATCGGCAGACCTACAAGGCCAAAGGTAAAGATGCATACGCTCTACTCTTACTATGTTTACTAAACAAATTTGTTGGGCTATATATTTATCTATGACAAGGAGGATATGCTGATGTCATTTGCAATACATGGTTTGCAGCTCGCAAGAACTATCAACAAGTACAAGCGAGACACCGAACGTGTTGCATGTTCCGCAGACTAAGAGGTGTGGTTGCGAAAATCTGGCTCCATAGTTCATCAAAACTATGCGTGTACTTGTAGCACACTGCCATTCACTTTAGTTTTCCTGTTCAAAAAAATGTTATCAGGTCTAGAGTTGTGACATCCAAACTACAGTCAATAGAGGGCTTGAACAGTCGCCAAATTGGACAAGTGTTCGTCGGGGACATAATGGTTGTCTATAGCACCTACTTGGACAATGTAATGTTCCTGGCTTGGCTAGTCTAGGAAAAATTTCTAATGTATGTAGGATCAATAGTTTACAGCATATAAATGATCATACAAAAAATAAATGCGACAAAGGATTGCAAAATTTGTATTATGATATCTCTGTGGATTACAAAATGATCGAATGCGGCTGAATAAACTGACAATACTCGACTAGATAAACAAACAAAGGATCTTAGCCAGAATACAAATAAGCAACTAAAAGATAATACCCGGAATATGGAAGCACTGCGGAATCAATGGATGCGCTGGGACTATGGCATCTCTGACGGTAACTGCTAGAAGTCTAGAAAGTTCACCCTGGGAGCTGTATTTCTCTAAATGGCCTGGAAACTGTCCCAAATGATGCGCCCTGCTCTAGTCCTCAGTACTGGTAACTGTCTAACCCTTTTGTTGGTGAGTTTGGACCCAGGATGGATCCCCCTGGGGGAATGTGCCCCTCTTTCTCTGGCAAAATGTGTCCTAGTGATTCCACTGTCGAAATCGGATGAGATGTGTCTCAAAATGACCGCCTTGGTCTACTGGGAAATGGGTCAGAAGGGTTTCCCTGAATATGGCCTGATTCTCACTCTGGAACCCCAAATGTATCCGCCAAAAGTGTCGCACGTCCAAGTCTGGAAAATGTGCCCTAGTTGATTCCTCCATTGGAATCTGATGAGGAACTAGGAAAAATATGCGCCTTGCCTTCCTCTCAAATGGGTCGAAGGGAAATCTCAGAATTCTCCCTGGATGGGATAAGTCAACTCAAAACCCTGTCAGAAGTTGTGCCCTCACTCTGAATGAATGCACCCCTACTACTGAACATTGTGTAACTGTTGTTGAAGAATGATGGAAGACCTAAATGATCTTCCCGGTGACTAGGGTGTGTCTCTCAACACCGAAATCAGCCAACTGGTATCTTCCTCCTAGAATCCACTGAACTATCTCTCCTGAGATACGCCTCTTCTCCTCAATGACAAGTCATAATCTGCATAATGATGAATTAGGTCGCTGACCCTTCCTTTATAGCTTTCCACAACCATAAATCATGTTGAAACCCTAATTCACTGTTGACTTCCAAAACCCTAATCACTGTTGAAACCATAATTCATTGTTGACTTCTATTTTTAGCTCATAATGACTTAAAAGCAATGTTTACCCTTTTTAGCTCAATGTCACTTTCTGAATATAACACCTGTGACTGGAGTGACCTCTAGTAACCTTGTTTACCCCTCTTTGGCCTTGGCTCTAGTCTAACAGGGTGGTTTAGACCATTAAGCCTCCTCTCTGGAGCTCCTATTTGGAAAGGGACATTACAGTCCTCCCTTCCCGAAATTGCTTGTCCTCAAGCAATACCAGTTTAGGGTGCTGCGACACCTGATCGCTCTCCCAAGTAGCATCCTCTACTGCAAGCCCTCTCCATCTGATCAAACACTCTCTGATGACCCTGCTCCTCAATTTCCACTCCCGAAACTCCAAAACCTCCTCCCAAACTAACTCCAATTGTCCCTCCTCATCCAACGGGGGAAGCTCCTCTGATGTGCTAATGAATTGTCCCACTGCCTTTTTTAGGCAAGACATGTGGAACACATTATGAATGTTGCTCTCCTCTGGAAGCTCTATCTAGTAAGCAACCTCGTCTACTCGGCGCATGATCCTGTAAGGAATATAAAATCTGGGCTTGAGCTTCTCGGCCCCATTCTTCTTCAGAGATGACTGTCTGAAGGGTTGGAGTCTCAAGAAAACCAAATCTCCAACCTCAAAACTTTGCTCTATCCTATACTTGTCCACACTTATCTTCTGTTAGTTTTGCGTCGTATGCAGGTTCTCTTTCAACAACTTGAGAATCTCTTGACTCTCTATGATCCAATCCTTGGCCTTGGGAGCTCTGCTCTCCCCGAAGACCAAGTCTACCAAAGTGGGAGCATCATATCTGTACAATGCTCGGAAGGGTGTCATACCAATGGACATGTGGAAGGTGGTGTTGAAGCAATGTTCTCCTAAATGTAACCACTTTACCCACGTTCTCTGTTGTCCTCCTACATAGTTCCTCAAATACCCTTCAACCCACTTGTTGACAATCTCGGTCTGCCCATCTGTCTAAGGGTGATAGTTGGTGCTAGGTGTCAACTCTGTCCCCACCAACCGAAACAACTCTCTCCAAAATTTCCTTATGAACCGACTGTCTCTGTCACTGACGATGTTCTTCGGCAACCCATGAAGTTTGAAGACCTTTCTGAAGAAAAGCTAGGCTACCTAAACTGCGTTGTACTCTGTCGATATGGCATAGAAGTGAGAAAACTTGGTCAATTTGTCGACCACTACATAGATACAGTCCTTACCCTGGACCTTGGGTAGACATGTGATGAAGTCCATAGATATACTCTCCCATTTCTTCTCTGGAATGGGGAGTGGCTGGAGTAGCCCTGCTGGAAGAGCATGCTCTGACTTGTTCTGCTGGCAAGTTACACACTCACTGACGTGTCTCATAACATCCTGTTTGAGGCCCTTCCATGAGAACCTCTCTCTGATCTCTCTATAGGTTTTGAAAAACCCTTGATGGCCTGCTAGAGGTGAATCATGAACTGCGGTGAGGATCTTCTTCTTGAGCCCTGACTCTGGCACCAAGTAGACTTTATCCTTGTAAAATATGACATCGTCAATGACCCTATACCAGTCATCATGTATCTGCCCATCCATCACCTCACAAGCGAACTTGTTCTTGGAATATTCCACTAACAAGTGGGATTTCCAATCTGCTGAAATCTCCATCAAAGAACATGTCACAAGTCTCCTCGATAGTGCATCGTCCATAATGTTCTTATTTCCCTTGACATACTCTATGTCAAATTCGAATGCATGTACCTTCGTCACCAATTTCTGTTGGCGCTCACTGAGGTCCTTCTGCTTAAGGAAATACTTCAAACTGTTGTGATCGGTCTTGACCACGAATTTGCTTCCCACCAAATATTGTCTGAACTTGGTCAAGGCATGCATGATTGCCAACATTTCCTTGTCATAAATAGAGTACAACCTCTCAGGTTTACTAAGCTTCCAGCTCTTGAATACAATGGGGTGTCCTCGCAAATGGCAAGGTGAAGTCTGGTAGTGCCAACACTAGACAAGTGCCCATGACTTCCTTCATGTGATCAAAGGCTTCCTGTGATTTCTCGGTCCATATGAAGGCCCCATGCTTAGTAATATCTGTCAGCAATGCTCCAAGCTAAGAAAAACCACGGACGAACCGCCTGTAATAGTTGCACAACCCGAAGAAGCTCCTCAATTATGTCACGTTCCTGGGCGTCGGACAATCCAGATTGGTCCTGATCTTGTCTTGGTGCACCTGTACCCCCTATGCACTAATGATGTGGCCTAAGTAAAGCAGCTTTGTCATACTGAACTCTCACTTGGACTCTTAGGCATATAATGACTGTGCCTCCATGATGCTCAATACCTCATCCAAGTGCCTCATTTTCTCTTTCCATGATCGGCTATAGATCAAGATGTTGTCGAAGAAAACCAAGACTAATTTCCTTAACTGATCCCTGAATTTGTGGTTCATGCAAGACTGGAATGTAGTGGGTGCATTGGTTAGCCCAAATGGCATAACCAAGAACTCGAAGTGTCCAAAATGACATCGAAATGTTGTCTTCTCTATGTCCTGCTCTCGGATGTCGATCTGATGATATCCANAATTTCCTTAACTGATCCCTGAATTTGTGGTTCATGCAAGACTGGAATGTAGTGGGTGCATTGGTTAGCCCAAATGGCATAACCAGGAACTCGAAGTGTCCAAAATGACATCGAAATGTTGTCTTCTCTATGTCCTGCTCTCGGATGTTGATCTGATGATATCCAAAGCGTAGATCAATTTTTTAGAAGAAAACTGCCCCATGCAGTTCATCCATCAACTCGTCAATGCGTGGGATAGGGTACCGGTTCTTGATGGTTTTCTTGTTCAAGGCTCGATAATCAATGCACATCCTCATGGTGCCATCCTTCTTTAGAACTAAGACAACTAAAGAAGCAAACGGGTTGTTGCTCGGTCTGATGTGTCCCATCGCCAACAATTCCTTGATTGCCTTCTCTATCTTATCCTTGAACCTCCTAGGATGATGATAGGGGGGGGGTGATCATAGGTTTGGCCCCCTCCTCCAAATCAATGGTGTGCTCAAACCCCCTGTCAGGTGATATCCCTGGTGGAATTTCCTCAAAGACCTGCTAATGTCGTCCCAATAAATTCTTGATCTCTATATGGTACTGTTGCCGACCTCCTGATCCTTTTGATTAATGATCAAGCACTCTGTGGCATATGTTATCTCCCCATGTCTGAATATCCTCTCCATCCTCTTGGTTGAAACTGACCTGGGTGCTCTTGTCGACATACCTCTTAGAACAACCTTCTTCCCATCCTGATCTCTGAATCCCATTTCTAAGGTTTGGTAGTTGGTAGTGATTTTTCCCAAGGTAATCATCCACTGAACTCCTAACACCACATCTGTGTCTGATAGGTCAACCACATAAAATGTGTCTCTCATTATGTAGTTGCCTAACTTCATCTCTAAGTTTGGAACTCTGTCTAGACACTCCACTGTGTGGCCATCTGCTACCGCAACATCAAACTCCTCCGTCTGAAGTGCCCGTCTCGATACTAGTGAAGCATCGATGAAGTTGTGGGTGGCCCCACCATCTATCTGGGTGATTTCCCATTGCCCCTGAATAATCACTCTGATACAAAGGGTATCATACCTGGCAACACCAGAAAGGGTCGCTATGACTCCTCCCTTTGCTGGTTTCCTCCTGTTAGCTTTCTCTAGCGGTTGTGGGACTACTGGAGGATGGGCTTCTGTCTGTGTCGATGGTCTACAGGGAGGCTACTCCTCTGTTGGTGCTGACTCCTCCTTTGAACTAGTGGATCCACTGTCATGCTCCTCCTCCTCACTTTCCACGTTCTCTATTGCTACCTCAATATAATGAATCTCTCCCTTGCCCATGCACCTATGGCCTGGGACCCAAGGATCTCTGCAGTTGAAGCAAAGCTTCTTCCTCATAAGCTCTCGCCTAGTCTCATCATCCAACTTCTCCTTACCCTTCCATTCTCTCTAGAATGGCTTCCTATCTCGATCCCTCTGGGGCACAAATGGTTTGGAGAAAGTTTTAGTCTTTGGCACTAAGTCTGTCAGATATCGAGTGCGAAGGATGGCATCCTGCAAAGTGGGAGGCATATATGCCTTCACCCATCCTCTCAAAGGCTCTGTGAGTCCTTCTGTGAATAACATAATCATCTTGGGCTCTGATACATCTGTCACTGCCACAGCGACCCATTGAAACTCAGTGATGAACGCCTCTGCTGTGGCAGTTTGTCTCAACTAGGCTAGATCCTTGAAGTGTATCTCGGGATACTTCTTGTCAAACTTGTCCATGAGCCTATCTGTAAACTCCCTATAGGAGGTGATGTGACTGTGACCCAATGTCACCAGTCCATGATACCACCACTCGTGTGCCCCACCCTCCAAGTGTAAGGTCGTGAAACTGATGGCCTCTATCTCGGTCATTTGGTTGAGCTTGTAATACGTGTCTAGCTTATGTACCCAAGCTCTGGCAGTGTATTTGGATGATCCATCGAAAGAAGGGATGGTGATTTTCCCAACTTTTCGGATGAAATCGAGGTTATGCCCCTGCTGCTGTTGTGGTCCTCCCCTCTGCGGCTCTCTAGGGTGGTTCCTGAGTCTGAGTCCACAATACTCGACTAAGGTCATGTCCTGATGGAAGTCACGACCCAATATTGTGTACTCCCTCCTATACTCTACAATGTCATCTGCATGAGTGGGTGGCCTCTGTGCTAACGGTGGTGGTGCTGCTACTAGGGGTGCCCTCTGGAAACTGGGAAACAAAGGTCTGGGAATCCTACTCACAGAGGTGTATGTGCGGTAAGGTGACTGGGGTCTACTTCCTGCTCCTAAGTTCCCTTGTGCTGCATGCGGAACTAGTGTGTCTGGGGTGCCCACTCTAGCCAATCTATCAACCACCTATGCCAAGGACTGAGACATGGTTCATTGACTAGCTAACATATCATTGATAACCTACATGAAAGTTGTCTCTGGATCTACGGGGGCCTTGCCACTGCCCTCTGGTCGCTTATATCTATCTCCTAGCATCCTCTCTGCCTCGCGCTCAGCCTCATGCTCTGCCCTTCTCTCTGCTTCTCTGTGTGTCTCTTCTTCTGAGCTAGGAGGAAAAGGGGGAAAAGCAGGCCTATGCCTTCTTTCCTTATGCTTGTTGTAAGTGACATATTCGTCACCTACGTGTTCACGGTCCTCTGGGTCTTCTGTTGGACTCATTGTCTTTAGTCACAGGCTGGCAGGAATAAAGCTCTGATACCACTGTAATGTTCCTGACTTGGCTAGTCTAGGAAACACTTCTAATGTGTGTAGGATCAATGGTTTACAACATATAAATGATCATACAAATAATAAATGCGACAAAGGACTGCATAGTTTGTATTATGATATCTCTGTGGATTACAAAATGGTCGAATGCGGATGAATAAACTGACAACACTCGACTAAATCAACAAACAAAGGATCTTACCCGGAATACAAATAAGCAACTAAAAGATAATACCCGAAATATGGGAGCACTGTAGAATAAATGGATGCGTTAGGACTATGGCAGCTCTAACAGTAATTGCTGGAAGTCTAGAAACTTCGCCCTGGGAGCTGTACTTATCTGAATGGCCTAGAAACTATCCCAAATGATGTGCCCTGCTCTAGTCCTCAGTACTTGTAACTGTCATACCCTTCTGCCGATGAGTTTAGACCCTGGATGGATCCCCCTGGGGAATGCGCCCCTCTTTCTCTAGCAAAATGCGTCCTAATGATTCCACTGTTGGAATCGGATGAGATGTGTCTCAAAATAACCGCCTTGGTCTACTGGAAAATGGGTCGAAAGGGTTTCCCTAAATATGGCCTAATGCTCGCTCTGGAACCCAAAATGTATTTGCCAAAAGTGTCGCAGATCCAAGTCTGGAAAATGCACCCTAGTTGATTCCTCTGTCAGAATCTAATGAGGAACCATGCAAAAGATGTGCCTTGCCTTCCTCTCAAATGGGTCAGAGGGAAATCTCAGAATTCTCCCTGGATGGGATAAGTCGACTCAAAACCCTCTTAGAAGTTGTGCCCTCACTCTGGATGAATGCACCCCTGTTGTTGAACACTGTGTAATTGTTGTTGAAGAATGATGGAAGACCTTAATGATCTTCCTGGTGGCTAGGGTGTGTCTCTCAACACTGAAATCAGCCAACTGGTGTCTTCCTCTTGGAATCCACTGAACTATCTCTCTTGAGATGTGCCTCTTCTCCTCAATGACAAGTCATAATCTGCATAATGATGAATTAGGTCGTTGACCCTTCCTTTATAGCTTTCCACAACCCTAAATCATGTTGAAACCCTAATTCAGCGTTAACTTCGAAAACCCTAATCACTGCTGAAACCCTAATTCATTGTTGACTTCCATTTTTAGCTCATAATGACTTAAAAGCGCTTTTAATTTTTTTTAGCTCAATGTCACTTTCTGAATATAACACCTGTGACTGGAGTGACCTCTAGTAACCCAGTTTACCCCTCTTTGGCCCTGACTATAGTCTAACGAGGCGGTTTAGACCATTAAGCCTCCTCTCTGGAGCTTCTATTTGGAAAGGTACATTATAGACAAGGCAAACAAAAGTAGATCCATTATGTGTGTTGACATGACAGACAAGGATGCCATGATAACAGTGACATTGATTGTTCCTCCACAACTTGTCCAAAAACATGCAGAAAAGATATTGTTGCGTAATGGGATATCCATTACATATTTTATTATATTGCCCAAAACAGTGTATGATCGTGGTGATTGCGATCGAATTATTTCGCTCAACGAAACAAGCATTGTGGAAAAAATTCCCGCTATTTGTTCAGAATATTGTTTCGTCCCAGACTCGACTATCAGCCAGCTTGCACAAAGCACTAATATTTACCCAATCGAAACGATTGGGGCTGTCGTCATTTGGCTCGCAACACATTCTCCGTATAAAGGATGGAGAGTCCCACAGCAACAAGGCAATGGTACCACTTTTCATGTTCAGTTTTGTCCTTTACTTTTGCATGTGCATGTATGTCGGATAAGTTACACAAATATTGCACTATTCCATAGCTACAGTTGTTCGATACGTATTCAGATTTGTTTTCGTCAATGGAACAACAATTGCATAGAGGGCAGATTCCACTTATGTTGTTCAAAAATATAACAAAGAAGAGGGATGCTAGAGAAAAGATTTTTCGGACAACCCAAACAACTTTTGTAACAGAGTTGCGAGCAAATATAGTAGAGGATCTGAATAAACTAGCTAGCTCTACAACTGTTGTGCGTATACATCCACAAAAGCATTCTCACTTTGCTTATAGAAATAGCCTTCAACAAATTTATGCGCCTGCTTAATTTTTTATTTTTTTTAAAGGGGAGGGGGCGGGGGGGGGGCAATTGTGTATTATGTTGTTCAATGCATTAATCCCTTTTCTCGTGTTCCCAGGTTGAAGGTATTTTAGTTGCAGCCAATGTGTACTCGACCCCCTTTGAGCCTGTATGTGCAAGATGCAACTCCGTTGCTTCTGCCTCCACTTTGATAAGTGATGATACCATTGATATGTATATGGACATTGTGTAAATGTTGTTATCCGAACCGTGGGCAACACAACCGTGCATTGTACGGTTAGGAAACCTTTGTTACAAAATGTGCTTCCCGAGTTGGCAGAGTTGTCGTATGAAACGTATCTATAGAAAAAGGCAAGCAGTGTCTACATGTTGCGGTAACTTCACATACACAACAAATTCACCTTGAACGAGGACAATGCAATTTTTCATATCGGCTGAAGAAGGGGAATATATATATATATATATATATATATATATATATATATATATATCAAACTTCAGCAGGAANGAAACGAAAATACCTCATTTGTCTCTGTAACATTTGTTCAACATCCAGATGAATGTTCGTTGGACTTGGCCCATATCTCTATAATCCACATATATCGCATGTTCCCGGTTATTTTCTACTGGGAACATATACCAGATGCAAGAGAAAACAAATGCGGTGACATCTTGTATTTGTATATCAAATTGTTTGGTGCAAAGCTCGATGGGTTATGCTCTATGGAACCTTCTGGGAACTTGCTTGCGACCTGTTTAAAGTATGGTTGGTTCTTGGCTATCTGCTTTGTCTATCAATTTATATATCGTGGAACTCCAACTGTTCTTTGGAGGACACAGAACAATATAATTGAATTTTTTAGCCAGCTGGCCCGTAGATCCGCCTGATAATTTCTATGGCGTTGTGATGCAAATGTACTATGTGCCTTGCTTTAGCAGATTTCCTTGATCGATGAACTTGGTCAAATTGATGTTCTAAAATAATTTGAAATCAACGAATATATAGTGTGCGAAGTGCAACTGTCCTATCATAGCAACAAGAGGCTCTTAAAATTCAAATTGGTCGTTGTTTTGGCATTTTTGCTTATTCGATGAACTTGGCAAAATTAATATCTTGGAATAACTTGAAATCAACGAATATATACTGTGCGGAGTGCAATTGTGCTATCATATGAAGAAGAGGGCCTTAAAATTCAAATTGGGCCTTGTTATGCTTGCAGTGATAGAATTTTAAAAAAACTTTCTTTTGTTTGCTTCATTTTTTTTAAAATAAGCGATTTAACATCCTTTAATAATTTAATGTAATTCACTTGTACAATATCAATAGTTAATATTAATAATTTAGTATTTGAAAATAATGTTTTTAGATAATGTTTATTTAGGATGAGCATCCCTAAACAATTGCAATCTTAAACCCGCCAGACGTGGAATCTGCAAGTCTGCTTGTCAATTTGTATATCGCGGAAATCTGGGTGATATTTGCAGAACACGGAACAAAAGAGGCTCAAATTTCAACCCGCCAGGCCGAGAACTTGCGATCCAAAAAGTGCCCAAGTATGGAACGAGGGATCCACATATGCTCTATAAAATGTTGTCCATACTTTTTAAAAGTACATGTTTACTATGTATTCGTCGATTTCGGAAAACTTTTATATCAGTCACCTGACCAGAGTGCACAAACTTTCTCGTCTAATTAAATTCTGCAATATCAGAATTTAATTTTAATAATTTAGTATTGAAAATAATGTTTTTAGATATGTTATATAGTTGATAGGGATTAGCATATGTAAACAATGACAAACTTGAACCTGCCAGCCCTCAAGTCCATCTGTCAATCTGTATATCACGGAACTCCGAGTCCTATTTGGAGGACACGGAACAATGAAACTGCAATTTTGAGCCAGCCAGTTTCCAGGTCCACTTGTCAATTTGTATATCGTGGAATTGTGAGTGGTATTTGCACAGCGCAGAACTATAAAGGCCCAGTTTTCAACCCGCTAGGTGCAGAGCCCCAGATAAAAAAAAGAAGGCTAAATATGGAATTCATACGGGATTGCTATGTGACAATAAAAGTGCAAAGTTCAACCAACCAGCCTGAGTCCACCTGTCAATTTATATATCGCGGAAGTCTGGTTGTTATTTGTAGGGAAGGGAATAATAAAAGCTCAATTTTCAGCCCGCCAGGTTGCGAACCCACGATCCAAAAAGTGCCTAAGTATGGAATAAGGAATGCGCATATGTTGTATAAAATCTCATGTCCATACTTTATAAAAGTACATGTTTACTATGTATTTTTCATTTGTCCGAAAAAATTTATATCAGTCGGTCCACCAAAATGGACAAACTTTGTTCTCTGCTTAAATTCTACAATATCAATATGTAATATTAATAATTTAGTATTGAAAATAATGTTTTTTTATATCTTGGATAGTTGATAGGGATTGCCATCCCTAAACAATGGAAAATTTGAACCCGCCAGCCCTTGAGTCCATATGTGAATGTGCATATTGCGGAAGTCTGAGTGATATTTGGAGGACACAGAACAATGAAAGTGCAATGTTAAGCCAGCCAGCCTGAGAGCCCCCAATAAAAAAAAGTGGCTAAATATGGAATTAATACGGGATCGCTACGGAACAATAAAAATGCAATGTTCAGCAAAGCAGCCCACAAGTCCTCCTGCTAATTTGTATATCGCAGAAGTCTGGGTAGTATTTGTAGGACACAGAACAACAAAGACTTTATTTTCAGCTCACTAGGCCGAAAACCTGCAATCCAAAAAGTGCCTAAGTATGGAATGAGGGATCCGCATATGCTATGTAAAATCTTATGTCCATACTTTGTATATAGACTTATGTCCACAAGTCCGCCTGTCAATTTGTATATCGCGGAAGTCTAGGTGCTATTTGTAGGACACAGAACAATAGATACTCAATTTTCAGCCCGCCAGGCCATGAACCTGAGATCCAAAAAGTGCCCAGGTATGGAATGATGGATCCGCATATGTTCTAGAACAATAAAAATGCAATGTTCAGCCAAGCAGCCCGTAGGTCCTCCTATCAATTTGTATATCGCGGAAGTCTGGGTGCTATTTGTAGGACACGAAACAATAGAGACTCTATTTTCATCCCTCCAGGTCGTGAACCGGCGATCCAAAAAGTGCCTAAGTATGGAATGAGGGATCCACATATGCTCTATAAAATCTCATGTCCATACTTTATATAGAGATTCATCTCCGCAAGTCCGCTTGTCAATTTGTATATCGCGGAAGTGTAGGTGCTATTTGTAGGACACAGAACAATACATACTCAATTTTCAGCCCGCCAGGCCACGGACCCGCGATCCAAAAACTGCCCAAGTATGGAATGAGGGATTCACATATGTTCTATAAAATCTCATGTCCATACTTTATAAAAGTACATGTTTACTATGTAGTGCTTGTTTGTCAAAATACTTTTATATCACTCGGCCAACTAGATTGTACAAACATTCTCGTCTAATTAAATTATGCAATATCAATACTTAACATTAATAATTTACCGCAGGTCCGCTCCTGGATTTGTATATCGCGGAATTGTGGGTGCTATTTGTAGAGCGCGAAACAATAGAGGCCCAATTTTTTGCTCGCCATCTCGAGAGCCCTTGATCCAAAAAAATGGATAAATATGGAATTAATATGGAATCTCTATGGGACAATAAAAGTGCAACATTCAACTAACCAACCCGCAAGTCTGCCTGTCTATTTGTATATCGCGGAAGTGTGGGTGCTATTTGTAGGACACAGAACAACAGAGGCTCAATTTTCAACCTGCCAGGACGAGAACCCAAAATCACAAAAGTGCCTAAGTATGGAATGAGGGATCCGCCTATGTTCTATAAAATCTCTTGTCCATACTTTATAAAAGTACATGTATACTATGTATTATTCGTTTGTCGCAAAACTTTTAAATAACTTGCCCGACCAGATTGTACAAACTTTCTCGTCTAATAAAATTCTGCAAGATCAATATGTAATATTAATAATTTAGTATTGAAAATAATGTTTTTAGATATGTTAGATAGTTGATAGCAATTGCCATCTCTAAACAATGGCAATATTGAACCCGCCAGCCCTCGATTACAATTGTCAATCTGAATATCGTAGAACTCTGAGTGCTATTTGGAGGACATGGAACAATGAAAGTGCAATGTTGAGCCAGCCAGCCCGCAGGTCCGCTTGTCAATTTACAAATTCCGCGACATACAAATTGACGACCGATATCTGTCACTGAGATGTAATATGACCATTGGCCCTTCACATCTCTTGGGTATATCTTCTACCATTTTTCTTTTGTAACCCGCCCGACCGCTTTCCATATTTTGGTATTTCTTGGAATTGGTTTCGCCATCACCGCTGCCTTCGTACTTGTTTCCAGATATGCAATAATTAAGCTTTAATGCTAGTAGCCATCTTGCATGAACCGTTAAGATTGTCATTAAT